>JBCJKH010021104.1:14334-25056 GCA_039877255.1 Loriculus beryllinus | reverse complement strand
CAAGTGGGGGCTCTACTCCATTAACAGTATCTCAGACATAGTCCCTACCCCAAGGAGCATACAATCTGTGTCTAAGGAAAGAGTTGAGGTGGTGTCAGGCAGAGTGAAGGCAGATAGTCAGGAAGTAATATTTGTCAGGATGATCAGTGACAGCATCATACACTAAGAACATGATTTTATCTTTGTATAGATGATGGCAATTTAGGTATTTGAGCAGAACAATGAAGCAGCTGTGTGAAATGCTTTTGACCATGTTAACATGCATGAAAAGAACAGAAAGAAGCACACTGGGTGCTCATTTGAAAAGAAGAAGTGAACCATCACAAGCCAGCCTGTAGAAGGAAGCAAGAGGTGCTGGAAGTGAATGCAAACTGTTCTGGATGTGCTAGTAGAAGGAAGTTAGTCAAGTAGTTCTAAATAAAACAGAGTACCTTCATTTAGTTGGTGTAAATGAAATTATAAAGGAATTCTTTGCTGCCCAAACTAAACTCCACTGCCTGCATTTGTCCTGTAAGGATACAGTTAAAGCAACAAGCTAGGCAAATAGTGTTGACACCAATGTACTAGATGGATATGGACAGAGCAAAATCCACTTGCAATGCCTATGAAAAGGATATTTCAGGATGTAAGATGAACAGTCTCTGGATGAGCATTTTAGCTGTGTGTGCAGGATTATATCTATGATTAAAACAAGCAAACAAACAAAAAGAACCCCAAAACAAACAAAAATTCCCAACCAACATCTCACGATTTAGTGGTAACGTGACTGTGAAGAGAAAGCGTTACAAGTATGATACTCCAGCTGGCCTAAGTAACCAGCAGGATTGCAGTGCTGGCCCTAGTGATTGAAGAAGGACATGACAGGGAGGTAGCTTGGAGAGAAAGATTAAAAGCTCTCTTTTAGTCCTCTTCAGTTCAAGCTGATGGCCAGACAACCACAAGGCAATGCTAAGAAGACAGACCAATTTTATTTTGAGCAGAATGAGACAGGTCTGGAATACAGAGATAAAGCTGTGAGTTCTTTACGGAGAGATGGCAAATTTAGATTAGGTTCAGAAGGGTGTCAGCATTTAACCCCAGCTGGCAGCTAAGCACCACCCAGCCACTCGCTCACTCCCTCCAGGTGGGATGGGGATGAGACTTGGAAGGGTAAAAGTGAGAAAACTTGTCCGTTGAGATAAAGACAGCTTAGTAGGTAAAGAAAAAGCTGCACACACAAGCAAAGCAAAACAAGGAATTAATTCTTCACTTCCCACTGTCAGGCAGGTGTTCAGCCATCTACAGGAAAGCAGGGCTCCATCATGTGTAATGATTTCTTGGGAAGACAAATGCCATCACTCTGAAAATCCCTCCTTTCCCTCTTCACAGCTTTATATACTGAGCATGATTTCATAGGATATAGAGTCAGTTGGGGTCAGCTGTCCCATGTGTGTCCCCTTCCAACTGCTTGATGGTGGGGTGGGGTGAGGAAGCAAAAAAGCCTTGACTCTGTGTAAGCACTGCTCAACAGTAACTAAAACTTCCCTGTTATCAACCCTGTTCTCAGCACAAATCTTAAACATAGTCCAATACCATCTACTATGAAGAAAATTAACTCCAGCCCAGCCAAAACCAACACAAACAGTTAAATAGCTTATGCATACGTATGTTATAAATATCTGCAAGTGATAAGGAGAGGCTCTTTACATATAAGTGTACCATGGGTAAATGCAGACACAATTAATTTACCTCCTTCCCCTCAAACCTAGGACCTACATAATTGCATATGCATTTTACATCTTTAGTGAGATGCCTTTATTCAAAGCATTGTTGATGCTACCACGTTTTATAAATGAGAAACAAAATATAGCTGCAGCTTGATGTAGGTATCTGGTATCCTGGTGTGAGGTTCTTAAAATAAATCAAGCTGATCTGAAATATTATCTCTTCACAGACTAGAAAACCCTGATTAGCATAGAGGCTGATCTTTGCTCTCACTTGTGATCAAACAAATAATAGATATCCATCAAGCTGTTCTTCCTCCAGGTACTGAAAAAGAATTACTTTGGTTTTTAAATATATGGGAGGTGTTCAGATACTGTTAGTTAGAGAGATCTGAGAACTATCGGCTGGTTGTGGGAAATTTACTGCCTGCATTTGGGCATTAGCAAGATCTGTCATTTAGTTTTGTAGAAACCTATATGCTTTCATGAGGCACTTGAATTTTATAGTCATTCCATTTAAAAAACAGCTGTCCTCATTATTTCATTTCTAGATCTTTTGATCCTTATGCTTTTATGTACTGGACTATTCAAAGTTAGCAGGGAGCTGCCAAGTGTACAAATGATGTTTTAGCTTGATTAGCTCTGGCTTACCCTCCTTAGCATGAATTACACATAAGTGCATGCAAATATTATTGATTCACAGTGGCTGATCTATAATATTGCTCTAGAGGTGAATTATTACAGACAAAGAGCAAGGAGAAATAAGTGCTCTGTCTAGGCTGCACCATTAACAGCAAGACTTTGGAAGGCTGATTTTTAAACTACAGTCTTTTTGGATTTGGCAGATTAACTTCCTCCCCTGGCTAGGCTCAGACAGACTCAGTTCGTAGCACTAAGGCTCCCCACTTCTTTATGTAACTTTGCTTGAAATAGGCATTTTGTCTTCATAGTTGGTATTTCACAGTTCTGTACATACTAGTGATAATGTTTAGAATATCTTCATTATGCCACAATCACAGAAGACATCTTCACATGATGATGACACTGAATGGGCATTCGCAACAAAGGATATGTCTGCTTGTACCTTCTTAAAAACTGTCTCTGTTCTACAGGCACTTTACCAGTCATAACTCATTTGAAAGCATGCATTTTTATCTTATCAAGTACTTCAGGCATTAGCTGGTAAATGTTTTCATGTGTATGAGTTTTAAGTCTGATTCAAAGTAATCCCTAGACAGTAGTTCTTTGCTATCCTTAAACATTGCTGCTGTTCATTTACCCCTGATGATCTATCCTGGAACAGGCAAATCAGCTGGCTGTATTTGAAGTCACTTTAAATACATTTCAAAGGCAGAATTTTAAGACAGGTGGGAATGGTAGCGCCTTCTATTAAGTATGCTGATGCTTCCCATTTTAACATCCCTTTTTCAAATACCATTTAGCTCTGCCAAACTTAATCATTTAGTCTGAAATTTTATTTGCCAGGTGATCTGTATCATAGAAAAGCCTACAGGAGAATGATTTATTTTATCTCCAGAGCAGGGTCTGGACACAGTGCCAGCAATGAGGACAGAACAAAGCACTGAATAGCTATTCACATTCACTGCTCTAGAAGTGGCTGGGCACCAGCAGTAATAATATTACAGGAAGTCAAAATGCATATGCCTGAGGAGGATGTATACAGCATTAAAGCTGGACAGCAACACTGGCTCTGGAAAGTCTGAATGCTGGTTTTGCCTCTGCAATCTGTCCTTGGTAATGGCATTTTTATTTTTTTTGTTTGTATTTCAGCATGGGAAATACTCATCTATGCTTGCTTTTCTTAATAGTTTCAGCATCATTTAAAACCTCCCTTTTTCTGGCTGAAGAAAGCATTACTGCAGGAGGCATAATATAGCTATGTGTAGCAGGGTGAAGGTGAAGGGCTTGCAGCAACACCAGTTCATAAGAAACTATGCCACCTGGAGCACTAAATACAGCCATGGCACAAGTTCTTCCTAGCAGGTACCTGAAACACAAAGGATCACATTTCCCTGAACCGGTCATAGCTGACTCCACATTTCTCAGTAAATTGAATGGCCTTTGCTTGTGGCTGTATCTGTGCTGTCATGCAAGGAACAGATTGACTCTGGCTTACAACTGTTGTATTACTCTCTTGAGTTGACAAGTGCTTCGTCTTAGCCACATGTGCTTTGTTCACTCTTTCAAAAGTCCTTTAAAATTCCACTGATTAGAGGTGGATGAA
Source organism: Loriculus beryllinus (assembly GCA_039877255.1). Lineage (NCBI taxonomy): Eukaryota > Metazoa > Chordata > Aves > Psittaciformes > Psittacidae > Loriculus > Loriculus beryllinus. The sequence goes on along the minus strand of JBCJKH010021104.1, from coordinate 21,108 downwards.
CAGCAAACAGAGTTTTGCTCTGGTTTTGATCAGCAAACAGTAGCTCAGGTGCTTGAGTTCAAGGAACATGTAAAAAATCTAGTCTGGGAAATTTACAGGACACATTTCTAGCAGAAGGCATTAAATATGTAAATGTTTTATTTTGGGACACAATGTGATGAGTCATTTTCTTATAAGTGTTCTATCTCTTTATGTTTGGGATCTGGCTTGAAACTTTCCTTGAAAAGTAAAAATGTTAACGATGACTCTGGATGCTTCAGCATAGTTCTCCAAATTACTGTTTCATTTTAATATCATTAAGCTGTTAATATTTTGAAGTTATTAAATTCATTAAATTTATGCAGAGTCACATATATGGCAACACAATTTAAAGTAAATGCAATTTGGGAACTTTTTTTTCTGTTTAAAGTTTAGTTTCAGTTTGAGGGGACTGTTCTAGCTAAGAATCTGCTGAGCTAAACTGTGGATTATTTGAAGAAATATTTCATATTCTGAAATCCTGTGAAAACAGACAAGGAGTTAGTTACCACGATTTGTTCTTGTGGTGGGTGACAGGAGGGGGGGTAGCATACCATATGTCAATGACTATGAACCATTTCTCATGGTTCTCTATCCCACTGCAATCAAGATTCCGCATCAAAAGTCTGGGCACAGTTAAAAGACTGATGCTCTTTTCTGAGATAGCAGTGGTTTCAAAGATTTCCGTACACCCTGTGTGTGGACAGCACAGTCAGAACCAGTCACTCCTCTGGAACTACAGCACCTTTTGAAAGTGGTCATTGTTATCCTTATTTATTGACCGGAGTATGGCTTTCGAAAAATCTTTCTTTAAACACCACAGTATATAAGGAAAGTCGGAATGCCAAAGACTGACTGTCTCTAGGAAAATGACAGGATGCCAGAACACATGTATTGACAAGCTGAGGACCTATTGGGAGGTATGCAGATCAGGAAACATCCTGCAGTCAAGAAACTCAGGATTGAAACCCCCCCAAATGACGTTTTTGCCATTTGATTTGGACAATGTCTTGCACTTATTCTGTCTGAAGGGAGCTGGATTGTCACAGTAAGAAATACTTTGCTATAATAATGAAGTTTCATACCAATTCTGTTTCATTACAAAACATTCGTAAAGGGAAACCAGAAATGTTATTTCATTTTCATCTGTGAAAGACTAAAAATCTCTGGGGTAAAATTCCCTCATTCTCAGCAGAATTACACCTATTTACACCTGGCTGAAATTTTGTCCCTGACATCCTTTTCATGTCTTATTAAAGCAAGCAAGTGTGAACATTCATCTGCAGCAGGGATCAGTCAGCTATGTCAAAAGCAGTAAAAAAATAACTTCATTTTTGTCATTAGACACAAGGCAAACCCATTAGGGATTTTAATAAAGGTTACTTTTCTGAGAGTTGATCAGTGTTTCCATTTTCTGATTTGTCTGCAGACAGCACAAAAATGCAATATGAGAGAGGTGTAAGTGCTTCTCATGGTATTTTCTGAATAACTGAAATCACATAGTCTTAGAAATCCTTTGTTTTTGTGAGATTTTCATCATCAAGAAGTCTAGATAGATCAGATAAGCTTCCTGACTTTGGGGTACTTAGCCAGACTGATGAAATGGATTTCCAGGTAGCCCCTTTGCAGACTACAAGCATTTTAGTATTTCTCTGCTTGCTCATGCATTGATTTTTGCACTTCTTGAGTATATGAAATGTGAGCTTTTAGTACAGGCTTGTGCTAAATTGCCACAGTTTCATAAGAGAATAACAAAAGTGAAAGATTTGGCAGTCAGCCTCACAGAAAACTGTTCCCACAGCTCGAGCAATATCATGAGTTCTGAGGACTGTTTTAAAGTCATTAATGTAGAATTCAGTATGCTGTCTAATATACTGTGGTCTGCATGTGATGGAGATGACTACCTCAAAAGTTGTACAGTGTAATATAAAGATATACTGTTGAATTTTTCAAGACCATCACCAAGGGAGCTATGAATATTTGCAGTCTTGTCTTCTTCAGACTTCATCGGGGTTTTTTTAAATATACTTTTACTAAGTATCTGAGGCTATGTTCATTTTGTAGTAACAAGTATCTATAAAACAAAGGACTGAGTATGCTGTGCACAAATCTTTCCCAAAAGCCATTAAAATAATTGTGCTATGATACCCATCCAGGAGAAAAACCTGGAAATTACCAACTGACAGGAGGGACTTCTAGGCAAGCAGCCTCCACAAAAGAGCAGGCCCATAAAGACCTGAACATTTCTCAGTTTGTTTCCATTTTTTCCTTTTGCCTGAATTAGTAAAGCTAAATATCTTCTGGGGAAATTGCATATTCTAGACAGTAAATGGGAATGCTTTTGCTTAAAACTGATAGAGTAAAATTTACAATCAATGAGACCATTGATACCATCCCTATTCCTTACACAACCTCAAAAAAAATTCCAGCACACATAAGAACAGAATATGGGGGCCACATTATCATCTTTCATAGAAAACCTCCCCTGGGAAGCGAATAGTCTTTGTTGTAGTTTCACTGTTCACCTCCCATGGTCTCTGATTATTAGCACATCTCAAGGAAATGGTGTAAGACTGCCACATCTGCATAGACAGAAGACCAGCTCCATGACGTCCTCTGTCTACCATAAATGCACAAAATCAGTGAGGAAAACATAGATGCTTTGACATCTTCAAGCATCTTCTGAGGGCTTTTACTTACCTGAGTAGGCTGACATATTCATTGTCATGTTGCTAGGGTTCATGTTGCTAGTTCAGCTTGTTTAGCATTCAAGCAATACTGAAATGGTGGGAGTAATTTTGCTCAAAACTTTAAAACATGGCCTGGTATTAGCCATGCTATTTTTGTCAAACATGTACAGACATTCTCTTTGACTGCTACTTTCTCAAAATCACCATAATTTTCAGCAGTTGCAAAATAATTAATCCTTCTAGCAATCCCTAACCCTCGTTTTCACAGACAATTATTGGACACGAGGGCAGCTACTCGTTACTATCATAGCTGGAGAAATCCATTGTTCTCAATCTGCAGCTTACATGGCCAAATGTTTCATGCTAAATTTATCACTGTTGATTACTTGCACAAACGCTCTGGGTGGCCTTTTGGGGATATTTCTGGACTCTTGCTGGTGTATTAGTTGACAGCCTTACCACAATAAAACAAAGCTATGATTATACCAGGGGTAAGCAACTCCATTTCAGAGAGGGAAAAAACCCAGGGATACAAGACACAGAAAGCTGCAGAAAAAACTGCAAGTGTGTTTCAAGACTCCAGGTCTAATACTTGGTTAGACAATGCTAAAGGCAAAACCAACATCTTTCCCTTATTGTAATTGCTATACAGAGTTAGCAGCTCTATTCTCATATCAACACTCTTACATCCATTTTTCACTGCTGGATAAGATCCTTTGTTGTGCTGATATCCAGTACTGATCCTTCTACTACCTTTAAAATAGAGAGTACTGCAAAGGTGGAGAGTATCTTCAAAGGTTTCTACTGAATTCTGGTGTCCAAGCCATAGATACTGAATTCAGCAGAAATACGTGCCTGAATCTCTAAATCTATCTGAATTCTCCCAGTCTATTTTTCCTTTTTATATGTAGTGAGTTTTTCTGCATGTGCTGTGCATTTTAAGAAGTTGTAGTCATTAAGAGAGAATTAAGGCAAATCAGTGCTCTGACAACAGAATCCCAAGTCCTAACTACTATTAATGTTCAGCCACTAAGGCATTTAACAAAAAAGACAACTTTAAAAAACATTCCCTAGCTACCCTCACCCACCCTGTTGTTTGACACACCACAGGACAAAAGCCATGGACTACCAAGATTCAACTAGATCTTGTTGCATTAATTTTCAAACTGGTAAAAAAAAAATAAAATCTTTAAGGACACTCCTGGTTCTTCCAACTGATACTGTAGTGTGAGAGTCAGTTTAATACTTTAATAGATGATGGGACATGCTCACATCTGAAAAGTAAATGACACTAACTCTGGGATTAAGTCATCAACAAGACAGAGGTAATCATATACATGTAGCTTTATGCTAGTTTTATTACGCTGAATCTTTTAAGCCTGCACATATTCAACAATGAAGTAATGTAAAATAGAAAATCCAATTAGCCCACGCATATGCTTCTTGAATACCAGTATCCCAGCTCTGCATGTAGATGAACTGAACAATAAATTGATAGCTTATTAAAGAACTGTTGTCTACGGCTTTGTAGTTTTGCATTACGATTTTGAAAAAAGATGAATTTCTTTCATTCACTGGTGATGAAAATATTAGACGCTAAAAACCATTTTTCATATAAAACTTGAGCAAACCCATCTCATTTAGAAATAACTTTTGACTTTGAGAAAGCTTTAGGAAGGCTGGAAGAAGAATGAGATTACCAAGTAGATAGAAATAAAAAATAGGAAAACAACTGCATAATGAAAATCAAGTATATCTATTGGGTCTATATACATTGACACTTTACATATTTGTGTTCAAATTTTGTGAGGCATACAGAAAACATCCCGTAATTTGACAGCACACTAATATCTTTGTAAGGTATCCGACAGTGTGGGTGCACCTTAGAAAGCTTTTTTTCAGTCTGTAATGAGCAAACTGCAAAATTAGGAGTTGCATAAACCTAAGCTGGTCTGTAGGCTCACAGCATCTCAGTGCAAAGACGTATATTAAATTTCATGAGGAGCTTTACGTTCAACCTTTGTGACTGCCAGGGAGAGCAGTCTAAGCTCTTTCAGCTTTTGTTCTGCTAGCCCAAAGAAGCTGTTGGCTTTCTTTTATAAGGCAGGCTTCTACTACCCTGTAGCTACTCTTTACACCAGATTTGTTTTCCTGAGTAAAGTTAGCAGAGAACTGTATACACACAGTATTTAAGGTCTACTAGCATCAATACTTCCTCACACATGTGAGAATACCTTAAGCAATACTGCTAAAAATAAAAGCTAAAAAATGCCTGTATGATAAACTTAAGACCCATAGGCTGTCAATGGTGCACACTCTAGTTTCTTCACAATAAACACTCTCAAAAAAACTTCTCTGAACAGATTGTGTCCAAATGAGATGCTCAAAAGTACAATATTCCCCATTTCTTGATTTCTTCATTCCCCCATGATCATTTACAAAGCCTTAAAAAGAAATGGGAAATATTCCCTGTATTCCTTTACTACTCATATGAAATATGTTGGTCTACAACCTCATGCGAACAGGCAGAAAGATACAAGATTTATCACTGGTCTTTGACAGAACATAGGAAAATAAATACAAGAATTAAACCATTTTTGTTTTGTTGACTGTAAAGGTCACTGCCAGTACTACTTATAATTTTAAGTATAACTTACCATACCACTCTCTTTTAAATTTAGGCAAGTAGAATATATTGCTTATGATTTTATCAATGATTCAGAAAGATTATGCTTCTGAAAAAGCCAAACGTTTCCAGTATAGATTTTTTCATCAGGTTTTTTATTTGATTTGAAAACCTTTAAAGTGCTTTAAGTGTGTGAAATTCAAATGGAATACAATGAACTTATGAAATATGGGCTATGAACTTATTTCAGAAAAAAGAACCTCGCTTTTTAAAAGATATAAACCCTTCTTATTTTCTTTATAGAAGTTAAAATGACAGATATAGATATGTCCAATTTTCCCCTACCTTGCAGTTTTCACATACATTTAGGATCTACTTATAATAAAGCACACAAAATCTGACTTCAGAGCACCTGTTCCCACAGTTCCTAATGTCTATTTAAATTTAGGTCAAAGTTTTAGTGGGCGACATGTACTTAACAACCAGGTCCATACTTATAGCAATGCAACTTACAGTCCAGTTGTCCAGTCCTTCCGTTCTTACTTTCATGAACACAGTTGTTGCCAGGATTATTCAATGGTTGAATCTGGCCCCAAAAGTCTTAAACAGTAAGCAAGTGTAAAAACAAAAATGCAAAGTAAAAGTACATGAGGTTAATGTGAGGCTTAAACATACAATATCTCATGAACGTTCCCCAAACTTGACTGTCTCGCCAGAAAAAGTTCTAATGTTTGTTTAGTTTAGAAATAAAAAACCAGCAGATATTATGGGAAATATCTGCATATACAAATATCCATCAGCTGTATTTCAAGAAACCTCATATGTCAGAAGGCATTCAAAATAGTAGAAAATCTGGTATACTTTGTACAATGGAAGAGGAAATCTGTAGCAACAGACCTGGGAATAAAAACAGCATCAAGCAACATCAAGCATTCCTTACTCAGCTGATGAAGAACTCCTAACACTGTACCAAAACAGATGTAGAGCTCACCAATCAAATGTTGCAAAAATTAAGATAAACTCAGCCATCAGCTTTCCTCTGGGAGCTGTTTTAAGTGTATTGCCATAAGTCTCAGCAAATGTGCTTAGATGTAAAATAGAGAAAGACTTCTCTCATTAGGCATAGAAAAGATAAACTGGCCTGGATTTCTCCAGAACCATTTTATGTTTTCTGAAAGGAATTTTTTTTAAATTTCTCTTTCTTTTTTTTTTTTTTTTTTTTGGAGGGGCGTGCAGGGAGGGGGCTGTTGTGTCATCTGGAGATACCAGTGAGCCAGCCAACACAGAGAGGGGATCCAGTGAACATGTCCAGCAAGTTCTTAGGAAACAAGATAATTTTTCTGTGCATGTAGAATCATAGAATAGTTAGGGTTGGGAAGGACCTTAAGATCATCCAGTTCCAAACCCCCTGCCATAAGCAGGGACACCTCACACTAAACC
>JBCJKH010021104.1:0-10024 GCA_039877255.1 Loriculus beryllinus | reverse complement strand
CCTCTAAACTCCTTAGGGGGCTAATCTTCAGAGAAGGGAGTCATCAGAAATCAAATTTGATGAGTAATTTTCTCAGTCCAGACATCATTGAGATATCATCTGACACAGATATCCAGTTTAGCCCCCACTTATGTTTAATGGTCAGATAATCACAGATCACAAGTTTAGTTTTAGTAATAACCACAGCAGACACTTTATTAAAAGATTTTGAAACTACAGGATTGTCATTTGTCATTATAGTTACTTTGTGGTATTGCATCAATTTGTTTCTTCTATTTTTTTGTTTTCTCCTTTCCCCAACTAATTAATTTAAATATATCTCAGTATTCTGTTTTCAGTCTGATTCTCTAGTACTACAAGGAGCTCTTTTGGCTATTTGCATGTTTTCTGGCCTGAGCCAGTCTTCTAACACATACAGCTACAAGCTTACTGGGCTTCTAAGAATCACCAAGAGTAGTATTGTTTTCAGGGCAACTGAAGAATTGCTTAGATTCATTCTGTTTTCTCAGGCTTTCTGCAATCAAGGCAAATTCTCTGGCAAATGTCCTGATTGCTAAGTAGAATGTGGAGTGAGAAAACCTCACCCACAACTGCCCACGCTGTTTAATACACATATTGTACCACTAGCTCTGACAAAAGAAGAGGCATTGCCCTAAAATGAGGCTGATACACAGACCTTTCCTAAAGCAGACATCACATCAAGTGTAAAATATACAATCCATTTGGCTTTCTTTTTTTTTTTTTTTGCATCCTCCATAGTTTTACTGTCCTGATAAAGAATTGTCTGAGGCAAAGGGTCATTCTTGACCCTGAACATCAAAGTCACAGGTGCTGTGCAGGTGCTTGACAGACCCTATACAGCATGGAATTTTGCTTTTGTCAAAATTGTGCAGTTTGACCAGAAGTGACAGTGATCAGTAAGGGCATAACAATGAAGAGGCCAATGATATTTAAGATATGAAATGAGGCTTTAGTTAAACGACTGAGTTTCCTTGCAGCTGTATTTTCTGAATAACAGTGCACTGCTATTGGTAAAACAAAATGGCAGATGTATATGTTTATTATCATTGCACCAGCAGCTACTAGGCATTATTTTAGTGGAAAATTAGAAAGCTACCACACATACTCACTCAAAAAATTAACTCCTCTTCTCTTCTGAAAATCCTCATCAAATTCAGCATCACTCCTGTGCCACATTTTTATTTTTCCGAGTCTGAAGCTGTCTGAGAGCACAGGCAACTGGTTCAATTTAACTTGAATTTTAAACAGAGTAACGTTAGTATTTTCCAGCTGTTTGTTCTCTTTAGAAGAAAAGCACTGTGGGTGGATGCTGCATCAGGAAGGGAGTGAAGCGGGCTGTTCCACACCAAGAACCAATGTGTGGGAAGCTCTCATATAACATCAACGGCATTTTAACATTTTCTGGCATCCAAGCTTTTGGTAAGTGATTGTTAAAGTAACTGTTAAAATTAATGCACAACAATATTTCAGAAGTTAATGATGAGTGCAGAGTACTAGAGGGCATTTTAATTTTTATTGTTGCTTTGCAAATATTCTTACCAAAAATCTGACAGTCAAAAAAAAAACAAAACCTGAATATAAACCAGAACGTCTTCCAGTACCTTCTTTGATCACAAAACAAACAATATGGTGGCTGGCTCCCTGATGCAGCAAGGTTAGAAAATTAAATCAACTGTGTTGAGGAGTCTACCCTTCCACACAATCATATAGCTGTGGTGAAAGGCTGGCACCCGGAAGTGATATTATTACCTTTTGTTTCTATGACCATTATTGCAGACCTTGTGGTTCTAAAGATGTAAGATCTAAAGATCTTGTGATTCTTTTATCCTTTCAGCACAGTGTTCACAGAGATCTTCTGTGGATGTGCATGATCTGCTGAATAAAAAAAAAAATCTGCCCTCTCAAGGAATCTTCACAGAGTAAGGTTGAAGAATCCTGTTCTTGCGCTTGGTTTTACTGATAGTAAGGCATCCTAGCTGAGAATGAGCCTAGCACCTTCATGCTCACATCATGCTTATTTTAATCACTATCAGAGCTAAAGTTTGTTATTTCCATGCTGGAAACAAGCAACCGAAGGACAACTATTACCTTGCAAAAGCAGCACATCTGAACATTTAGTTTAAAAGCAAAATCAGCAAAGCAGTTTGGCGAGGCTGTCTCCTAACAGTTCATTTCAAACTCATAATTCAGATAGCAGTGATCTGAGATCAGTAGCTTTTTGTTTTCCACAGTCCTGAAACTGATTTTACAAAACCAAATCACTGAAAGATTCCTTTGTTTCTGTTCAATGTCCTTCTGCCACATGATCTCTCAAGGAGATAAATTAGAAGACAAAACTTTTGGCAGTTCTTATTAAACAAGTTTGACAAATACATATAAGCAAGTAACGCTCAGAGAGCTTTAAGACTGATTCTAGGAAGCAAGCTGCAGTGCTTGCAGGCTAAAAAGATACTAGATGTACATGTGCTGCAGGCACAAATGCATGCCTGAGCAATCAGAGGACAGATACAGTGACAATGACCATCTATACTCAGCAGAGTTAGAAACACCTTGGCTACTACAGGAGTTGTAAGGTGCCAAGAGAGCAGAATTCATTCAAGTGGTGAGTCATGAAGGTGTACCAGTTTTCACTACATACTATTGAAAACACAGGGCATAACAACACGGATGCAAATTTACCTAACAGAGAACATGTAATCAACAAACTGCAATGATTTCAAGTTCTACATCTGAAACATAACTTTCAGAATTTGTTCTTTATTAGTTAAGGAGATGATTCATGGCAACCAAAACAAAATGAATGCTCTGGATATTTGAAAAAAATAGCATTCACTTAAAATGTCTTTTTGCCATATGTTCATGGCCTTCCATTCAAAATTTGCTCATGGTTGCCATTTAAACATTATAAATTGCACTTTAAATGTTTTACCACCACAATCTAACTGTCAAATTTAGATTAGGATCTTATTTCTACTACAGCCTTTAGCACTTAGCTAGGAAAATATATTATTCTCAACCTTCAAAAAAGACTTGTGAATGTTTGGTTTTGTTCTCCATCTGGCCACAGAGAAGCCAATAGAACTAAGTCAATTGCTCCTACTAGTCTTCCTATTCCCTTAAGCCTTAGTATACAGACACTGTAAAATTGCTGTAGTATAAATGCATGAAAACTAAGTCAACTAACTGAAACATTACTTATTTCACAGCTCTTGCTCAAATTAAATGAAGGTTATGTCCATACACAGGTAATATGTGCCAATCTGGGCCTTTAGGCAGAGATTGAAAACAGTCCCTTAGCTGCATCCATGTGTGTTTTACACTAATCTCTGTATTCATGCACAAAATATATCTTGAGTAATTGGTTTGTGTATAAAAAATCCATAGATGTGTACTTGCTAGTTAATTTGTATGCTCCTACTCTGGTTGCCTGTAACATTCTACTAGAGAACAGTACAGCCATAGGATGGCTTCCCTGCACAAATCCAGATTTGTGGACAATGGTGAGGGGAAGGTAAAAGCCTTGAAAAATTGTGGGGCCAGCAGCTAGTTACTGACCCCATCAAGGAGCAGATATAGCAGACAGTAGTTGTGCAAAAGCTGACTAATTTGGCAGTAAATTTCTCAGCTCTGCCCTGGAGTAGTGTGTCTAACAGCTAAGCAGCTGTCTATCGGTGCAGGTTCAGAGCTGAAGTTTTGCTTCAGTTTTGTACTTGAGATTGAATAACAGCTACCTTTTTTTTCTATTTAACAGAGAGAAACTTTAATTATGAAAGCTTGAAACCTCTCACCAGATTGAGAATGGAGATGGAGACCTCTAATACCCTTACCCAGGCATTTAAGAACAATTTAAGGTAACAAATTTGTCTTGTAAAGTTTTTGTCTTCAGAAGCTTTCCAAAAAGAGGCTTCACTTCACCCCTGCTGAAAGGAGAAGGTGTCTGTAATTGCTTCTTCACATTTTTTATCTGCACACTGGAAAGTCCAGGTGCCTTTTCCAAACCGATTTTTCAGGTTTGGAATGAGAGTAGCTGTTAATTTATTCAATAAACAAACCACCTTCTTTTTCAAGCACTTAGAATAAAACCATTAGTGTACCTGTTTAAATCTAACTAATTTCAAAGAATTTCCAACATATGCAGAAATCAACAGCAACCTCTGCTACATTAATTATCTGATTTCTTGGAATATGTCCTGCCTTGGAATACGTCTCCTTTGGCATTCTCCGAGCGTACTGTACTTTCTTGTGTCTCTAAAGAGAGTAGCTCAGAGATGATGAAACACAGTTCTTATTTCTACAGTGCAAAATTTTTATAATGCTTTCCACTACTGTAAAGCAGTTCCTGCAAGAATAATTCCAAAAACCTTCTGGATTACTTTCCCCTCCACACTGCATGAATATATGAGTCCCATAGTTATGCTGAAGGCCAAATGGCCACTGATACCTACTCAGACAGAATACAAATTAAGCTATGTACGAATGAATGGGTTTGGTAGCAAATCTTACTCACAAAAAGGAGAACACCCTGTCCTGTTGTCTTGAGGAACATGCATCCAGTTTCTCCACCTATTTAGTTATATTCTATTCCCTGCTGGGTTTATGCTATATGCATACAGGATTCCAACTCTTGCTGTCTCTCTGCATCAGTATCTGCTGCCTTTGCAGCACAAAGAGACTGAAGAGATTAGCATGTAGTGTATCAAACGCCAACAGGCTTACTTGCTGAGTAGACTAAATTAGAATGTGTCATGAGTGGCCAAAGCTCAGGGATCAAAATGGCTTCCGATTTAACATAACCTAGAAGGGTCATAAAGAGTTATGCACCAACTATATTGCTTTAATTAGGGTCTCCTTAAGGTTAATGCAGACATATTCGCACTACATTACTTCATAAAAATCTTTCTAGATGCTTGCTATTTTGGGATACAGTTGGTACCACATGCAAGAACAGTAACAGTGAACTGGACATGTGGCATCTGCTTTCCTGAAGCCAGCCCTAGATCCTGATCACTAATTTAAAACACGTCTTTATTATTACATAACATGCTGATACTTGTCTACTATCTTATTATCCCAGCAGATAGAAAACAAGATGTCACATAAATAATGAATGGTTCCCAAAATGTCATAATTATAATCTTCTATTACTTCTCAATGCACTCCTCTGGCTGCTGATGCAAGCATCTGCAGGTCAAATACTTGTCAGAAAACAGCTAATTATATCCTTGCCCAAGAGGAAGAAAAATCTTTACATTTAATTAAAAGACCTTAACTCCAATCCTGAACATTCGGTCTTCTTCCCATTGTATTTTCTTCTGTGTGACTTACAGCGATAGTCTTAACATTCACATTAGCAGTAGCTTCCATCTGTGGGTCTGCTTTTTGCTCAGCATTGGTTAAAGGATTATTTGATTAAATTAGTCTCTTTCTCACCACCACATCTTGATATTTCACTTCCACAAAAATAGCTAATAAACAATCTGAACTTTAAAGTTCATTTCTACAACTTGTGCCAGTATGTCTCACACTCCAGGTAGCAAAAGTCTCACTCACAACATTTGGTTTGATTTTTAATCAATGCAGTGGCAAAGGTCCCAGGAAAATCATGAAAGAGGAGTAAAAGTGTTAAGCAAAATGCTCAGCTAGAGCTGATGTGGGCACATAACGTAGGCTGGCCTAAATAAGTTACAAAACAAAGAGACCCCCCCTACTCCTTTGCATCTTTTTAAGAGGAAGAAAAAATAGAAATCATCTTAGTACTTCCACAAAGTTGGAATAAACAATTCTATAAATTCATAAAGGTTTTGCTTTGGTGTACTCATGCACTTAATTATTAAAAGTGTGTTTAGCATTACTGATTCTTTGCTGAGAATACAGATTTATGCAGAAAATCTGAATATTAGCAAAAATGAAGTATCTAGATGGTTCTGTTATAACTACACTTAACTGTAATACCCAGATTATGAAATCTAAAAGGGAATAATTTTCCTGCAGTTCACTATAATGACATCAAAGTAGTTATATTGTTATTACAGAGCAGTTTCACCCAGTGTTCTTAACTACTAACTTTATCTTTCCCAGGTTTGTTAGGGGTAGATTGCCACAAGTTCTTTTATGTTGTTCAAAATTTACATGTAGCATTATATAGTTGATGTTAATAGTACAAATGCAATTTTGTCCTATCATCTGTTTTGCTCTTCAAATATATACCAACCCAGTCTAAAGCAGATACTTTAGAACTAGAGATAATAGAATATTTCCATTCAAACCTCATTATGCAAAAAGAAAACCCTCATGAAAACTCTGTTTTATAAGAAATTTCCCAATTAAAAACAAAACAAAATGACTTTTAAGGTTTAAGAAAGTAGGTTTTATAAAAAAATATAAAACAATGAAAGGAAAAAATCCTTCTTGAAAATGTTTATGGGAAATACTGCTTTACTAACCAGATGCACTTAAAAAGAAGCAGTGGAAAAACAAAGTACATTCTCTTTTTCACTAAAGATAACAGATTTTATAGCCAGGACAATCAATTTTGATAAAAAAAGTTGAGTCTTATTTGCCACTACTTGAACCACTCATCACTTTCCTGGACACAGGTGTAGAAAGACTTCTGCAAGGTGCTGAGTCACAAAAAAGACTAAACATAAAGAACTAAACACCTGTAATCCCAAGTGGTCCAAAACAGCTTGCTACCAAGCAGGTTAGAAGGTCATCTTTCTTCTGCCTTATGCTCCTGAAGATCAGCAAAAAAGGGACAAAGACTGCTGTCAAACAAGCACTGAAGTACTAAGTCTACTGGTGTTCTTTCAGGTGACAGGTAGGAAGAATTCAACTACGTGTGGTCCAGCAGTGCACCTCAAACTTAGTGCTGAAATACTTTGTAGAGAAACCTCAAGGATTAGAATTTTTTATCACAGGGCCTTTCACCTTAAAGGCAAAATTACATAGCATAGTGGGAAAGTTCATAAGCACAGTGGAAAGAATTCTTGAAAGAATAAGATTAACCACAGTAAAAAGACAGATTTCCTCTAGGTGGACGCAATACAGTGTGATTAATAATGGAAAGGAAGAAGGCGGCTCCCCATCTTCTATAACTCACTGGATAGACACTTAGATCAAAGGGACTCGTGGTGTAACACTGAAATAACACTGGGGATTTAGACCATAAATCTCAATATCATAGATTGTTATGTTGATGACTAATTTATTCTAGGTTGAAGACAAGAGGTTATAAAAACAAATTTATGGCCACTGTATTTATTATAATTAATTTTCTCCACAGTGAAAGCATAGTGATTTGGGAAAAAATGACCTTTTTAGAAGTGCCTTATTTAATAGCCCATTGTTGCATTATGGTGTATGGCTGCATCCAACATTTACACAGTAAGAGAGCAGAGTTCTTGTGCTCAGGAAAGGGATGATTTAATCAGTCACAGCGAATCTCGATGATTCAACATCCTAGAAGTCTGAGGGTTTTTTTCTTTCCTTTAAATATCCATCTTGCCCACATACAGGTAGGGTTGGGCGTTTCTGATGTAAAAGCAAGAATTACATTCAAACTTGCTCACTTATATTTAAGTGAATGAAGTAATATTTGTTTCTTAAGTGTGTGGCTGCACCAAACCAAGCTGGCAGGGGAACGCCAATTCCCCTGCCAAGCTCCTCTGCTCCCAGGTCCTTAATAATCCTGTATTCAACTAAAGGGTGATTACTGCTGAGACTCGCTGTACGCCTGATAAAAAAGAAAAGTGAGTATCTCACAGTGCTCAGGTGAGCAGAGGAAGATAAAGTTACAGATTTTTTGTGGATTGCTTCTTTTAGTTTCCAATAACCTTGACTCCCTTTCTCCCTTCTGCTGCCCAAAAGCAGACTCTTTGTCAAGGGATTTGTGCTTTTTAATTGAGATAAACTAAAAAACGTTGAGAAACTTCTTGGAAAATAATCTTCAGACTAGTAGCTACTTTCTTATAACAGGCAGGAGTGTGCTATAGGCAATAACTGTCGAAATACATTGCAATACTGATACAGTGAGATAATACATTGAGATATTTCTAATAACTATACATAAATGGCTACAATTTTTTTTTTATACATGAATAAAATTATACTAAATATGTGGACTGGTTTGTAGTATTTACTTGCTACATTCTATAGATTTTTTCTTCTAAAATTGTAATAATTTCTGGCATCTAAATGTAATTTTAATCTGGTAGTACAATCCCAGTGTTTGCAGACACTGTCATAGAGGTAGCTCACTCTAATTACCTCCTCAATCATTCCTCATGAATGAAGCACTCCAGACAGTGCTAAAATTCCACTCACAGGATATAACATAAATCTTAAAATGTGATTGTATTAGACTTCTATCTTTATAACTAATCTCCCAATAGTTCCATTTCCTACTAAATTTCAAATTGTGCTTACATAAAGAAACTTAAAAGTATCAGATTTTTATATGAAGCAGAAAAGAAAATGCTGCACTTTAGGAATTTTATTAAAACTGCTTTTGAATGAAATCGTGCTAGTCTCCAAGCTATAAAATTTTGCAGTGGAGATAACAAATTTAATGGGTTACATTAAATGTGACAGTAAGCAACCAAAATGGCTAGAGAATGGATGGACCTGAAAAATGTCAGAAGTCAGCAAACATAAAACAATTTAGATTTGATGATCACTGGCTCAGTCACACCTCAGCCTCAGACGCTTGCTCTTTCAAATGCAAGCATTCAGCTAGTGCCAGATGTTAGACCACATCACAATGTAAATGCTACAGAGCAAGTCTGTGGAAATTGCACTTTGAACAGATAGATGCCAAACCTCAAATTTCTAGGCCTCTGAAATGCTAGGGTTTTTTAGAAAATAAGGTCCTAACTGTCCCAAGAAAGCGGCTTGAACCAATTAACATCACTTCCATCATCGATCTTTGGCCTTAGTAAACAATAAAGATTAATCTTCACTGCCTTTAGAGAAATAATTAACAGCCAATCTCATCACAGTTTTTGGTCTGAACTTCATCTCACAGATATAACTTCCATCCCAAATAGTACTGTAGCACAATATTTACGAGCTTCTTTCTCTGCCTTGCACTTAATGTTAACATACATTCAGGAAGGAAATAAAACACCAAACAAAACTTAGAGAAATGAAAGAGGAAATGGTTCCCAGCCAGTTATCCTGTTATGAATATAACGTACTGTTTAATCAAATACATAAAACATTATTGGCTATGCTCAAAGGTCACTAAATATCAAAAAATTAGTAAAAAGTTCTCAAAAGTAAAGCCAGGAAAAGTCTGCACTGCAGGTGGAAATCTTATTCTAATCTAGGTAAGAAAGAAACACTTGCTGTGCATACAGATTTGCGAGTCAGGAACCAGACGGCAAGACAGTTCTTTCTCCGAGTTCTATTCTCCACCTAGTCTGATGCCAATTAATTCCGGCTCCATTTTGCTGTTAATTACTGCTGTTCAGAGTCCAAGTTTTCCAAGACGCAGATTGCCAGTAACAGATCATGTAAATGAGGCTCTGCTATTAATGTTGCTAGTTAGGTTGGAACAAAAATAACACAGTTTGTAAGTTTAGATTTTTAATACAATCTTAGTAGAAACAACTAGAAACAGGTAAACCAAAATCACCTGGGCTTTAAATGGCAGGACAGTGCCAGTTTTCCTGCCTATAGTAACTGAGAATCTGTTTTGACTAAAGACGAGGTTATCAGAAACCATATTCTTTTCCAGAGAGCTGGTGATGTAAACAATTAATTCATATCTTCCCAAAGTAGGTCTTTGGCTTTCTATAAAGAGGAAATCATAATCCAAAGTTTCATGTTTCTTATCAAGCTACTTTGTTGAAGAAAGAAAAGGAAGTAGGGAATTGCAATTCTAAATAACAGTAAAAATCTTTACATTTAAGGAAAGAAACAATCAACTATATGTGCTATCCTCAGAAGTACTGCATTAGAGCAGGAAAAGAAACATCAGCTTCAAAGAATGATGAGTAGATCG
>JBCJKH010021102.1:0-33439 GCA_039877255.1 Loriculus beryllinus | reverse complement strand
GTGGAAGGGTTCATAGCTGGATGGCGTTCTTTGAGGATTTCCTTGAGTGTCTAAGAGAGAAATATCCATTCCTGTCCCTCCTGCTTGTGAAAGGGAGGAGGGGTTGCTCGTCCTGCCCCAAGGACTGGACGGGAGAAACCTTTTCCCCAGAGGAAGGTGAGACCAGTGTGGGGGGAGAGGTGAGGCATGTTCTCTGGGCTGGACCATGCCTAGCTGCCCAAGGGCTGTGGAGTATTGCACTCTTTCTCCCGTGGTGGAGAGCAATAGAGAGGAATCTGTCTGAACTGGCTGCTGCCTCTCTCTCCCAGCTGTCCGAGCAGCATGGTGGCCAAGGCCCTGCAGGAATGTGGATTCCTGCTCACTGCTCTTCCTGCCCATTGTGGATGATGTCCTAGCAGCTTGTACTCCTCTTCCTCTCCCTCCTGCCTGCTTCCCCACATCCCCCCCTCAGAAAAGCCTGCAGGCATCAACAACAAACCAAAAAGCAACCGGAGGGAGGGTAAGAGACTGCCAAAATAATCATCACCCGTCTCTCTACTCCCTTTCCTGAAAGGCAGAACGACAGCAGTTCTGACTCTCGTACCCCTGTCCTGGCCCTAGTTCCCAAAGGGAAGGAGGAGGAGGAGGAGGAATAGCCCAGTCTTTTCAAGGAGCCGGCAGGAGGCAGGGAAAGGCTAGCTTCTCTTGCTCACCTCCCAGCAGAGTGGTGTCCCAGGCTCCCTCTTGCCAAGACGGGCTGGACTCACGTGGCAGTGGTGGCCTCTTCTGGACCCTGGTCATGGGAGAGAATCCCCAAAAGGTGGACAGTGGAGAGAAGGGGATGAAGATCCCCACAGAGACCAATCTAATGAGAAGGGGGAGCCAACAAGAATAAACTGAAGGCCCCTTGAATTTATATATATATATATATATATAAATATCTATTCCCCACCCCTGGCCCGCTCTGTCCTTGCTGTAACTGTTTCTATCTCTGTGTTTATAAAACGCATTATCCTGATGAATTTTTATTTTCAATCTTTGTTTGTTTTTTCCCTTTCTCTTCATCTTCAATTCTTCTTCCTCCCCCCCCCCCCTTTTTTTTTATATATAACTGGTCCACATGACTATGAGTCTTGTGTGTCACTTGTTAGTTCCTTTGGATCATGGAGGCTGACTCGGAAGAGAATGAGAAAGCAAGGGAAAAAAAGCATGTGTTGTTGGGATTTAAAATCAATCACCCACCCAAAGCCTACAGAATCCCAGACTTCTGTATGAACAACCAATAGGGGCTTTTTTTTAACCATCTGTATAGAAATAAATTGGTGTAAAAGGCTCCTGGAAGGTGCTGCTGCGAGCAGCCTGCCCCTGTGACGTGTGTTCCTTCCCCCTGCACTAGACCACTGCACGAGCATCTTGCTGCTGTGTGTCCCAAGCGGGCAGCCTGCCTTTGGGCAGCCTCACTGTTCACACAAGGAAAGCGAGGAGCTCTGTGCTCTCCACCTCTGGAGCCTGTGGCAGAAACCTTTTTCTCTGCATTTAGTCACCAGGGTTAGCTGCAAATGGTTGTTTTGCTAGATCAGTAGGTTTGGCCAGAAGAAGCTTCTGCATTTCACAGGTGACATTTCAACCTGGTTATCCTGTACTGAGCCCGAAGAACTAATGTATATTTGAAGTATGTGTGGAAAAATTGCATTAGCTTTATTCTGAGGCACTGGGACACAGAATCCCTTCCATTGGTAGCCTACTGCAGGCTTTGTGTTCTCGCTGTTGAAATATTTAAGCGCAATTTCTCCTTTGGATCTATTTGGCTTTGGTTTCCAGTAACTAGTTCTGGATACATCCATCCCGTGGATTCAGAGAGCCTTAAAGCACAGTGGGGCTTTTTCCCCTGGACTGGTATTTAAACACTATAATGTCACTTCTCAATCCACTTTTTAGGCAGGCTAAATAGATGGAATTCCTGAAGTCTTCCACTGTAAGGGATTTCCTCCAGCCCACAAGTTATTCTTGTCTTTTCTTTCTACATCTTGTCAAATTTTTTCAGTATCTTGTAAAAATGTCCCTTTCAGAATGGGGTGCTCAAGCCCCAGTGCCATGGCCAGGGCCCCCCCACCCCTTTGCCTTAAGTCCGCAGAGGATTACGTTTTGCCCTTTTCTCACAGCATTATATGGGAGCTCACATTAGCTGCTTGTGTGGTGTGATCCCTGGATCATCCAAAGTCTCAGCTTTCTGTGGTAGCGTTTCCCCCTTTCTACAGGTGTGGTCTAGGTTTTTATTTCTTAGATACTTAACATGAGGCTGTTAACAAAGGCCAGTCTGTGTGAATAGGCCTGGCTTACTGATGGACTATGTTACTTGCTGCTCTCCCACTTTTGTCACGCACAGACTCTATCAGTTGTTTCTTACTTTCAGATCCAGGTTGAAAATGCTATATTGCATCTGACCTACCTTAATTTGAAAAGCATCATTCAGTGCAACTTTTTATTAGCTTCTTTATGAGACTTGCAGGCTAGGCATTTCTTAATCCTCTTAGTCTGTGATTATGTACAGTAAATCTTTCTGACTTATGGTGCTAGGTCAATGCCTTACAAAAATTTAAGTATGTTGCACCTATGCAGTCCCCTTTGTTAAACCAAATGTGTAATGATGTCACCTAAGGATGAAATTAGAGTTTGGGTTTTGGGGTTTTTTTTATTTTTTTTTTATACAAAATCTGTATTTCATAAAACCTTTGGGTCAAAGGTTTGATTTTTCATTCACTAATTCTTCATCTCAACAGCTTTTCCGTGAGTTTGACATGGAGTCATTTCATTTGCCTTTTGGGAGTGCTGTCATGAATGTCTGAAGGTGTTTCTCTAATACCCCAAGTGTAATTAAAATCAGAACCGATGGGGTAGAGAGCTTGTTAGTGATCTCTTTTAGGATTCCTGTTTCTTTGCTGACTTAAAAATACGCATCCCTAGTAGATGCTGTCTGATCTCCTACTTTGATACTAAGGTACTGGATAGAAGTTGCTGTTTTCATGTGACTGCCACATCCTATTTCTTTCTGAATATGGAACTGGAAGTGTTTGTTGAGCAGATTTCCCCTGTTAAGTGTCACTAGCATTTTTATTTAGCATGGTTCAGTACGATTAGTAAGATTTCTTTGTTTATTTTTTATTTAAAAAAGAAATGAAAAATCCAAAATCCCTTTGCTATTACCAGTGGTTTTCCTAGCCACAAAGCTTTCCTGAACAGTTTTCTTTATTCTAATAATGGCTTATTTCTGTCAGATGCTGTCTTGGCCTTCTCCTTTTCCATCTATTTCGTTTCAGGTTTGGTTTGGTTTGGGGTTATTTTACATTGTTCCTTCTTGCCCACAGACTTTCTTAACTGAACCCAGGATGAGCTTTTACCAAGTTTTCCTCTTTGATTGTGGAATTAGGGCTTTTTTGGCCACATAATACTTTTTTTTACAGAAGGGTTTCAACTTTTTCATGCCTTATTTCCTTTTCTGATGGACAACTCAGTTTATAGTTTGGAAATCAGCACAGGTTTATTACTGCTTGTGACTCTCTTTTGCATGTCCATATTCCATGTGAACAGGACAAAATTCCCAGTTTCACTCAAGCTATGATGTCTTGTATGTATCACCCTGAAGTCTGAAAAACTGACTTGTTTTGGGTGCACTGTCTTGTATTAGGAAACCTACATTTTTAAAAGTCAGGTGTGTTTTCCAACTGCTTGAATTCCCTGGGGAATGGCTCCCAAGTTAAAATTCCTTGCAGTGGCTTTTGATTTTGTACGTTAAAGGTACTTGAAATTGCTTTTCCTGCTCCCTGGTTTGATCTGTTGTTTTCTGATGTATGCTATCCTTCCTGTTCTTGGAATCTGCTACCTAGCATAGGTATGTATTTAAGGCTGTACCATTCATGTATTACCACTTATTTCAAAGTTATTATTACTTGTGTTTGTGTAGTTTGCTGCTGCTCCTACAGCTTTTATTTTTGCCCAGGAAGAAACTCATGATATTTTCCCCAAGGGACATCCCCATTGAGTTTCAGAAATGCCAGTTTATTTCAGGCCTCTTTTTTTTTTCTCATTAGTGAGGCTTTTTTACTTCTCTCTTTACCCAGAGTCCTGCTGATGATGTAGAAGCAATTGAAGAAACCTTATTGTCATCCTTGTTACTTACCTCAGTTTGGATTAAGTCTTCCTCTTTGAATTCCCAAGGCCATTCTAACATATTCAGAATGCTTCAGGTGGTTTAAAAAGTATAGTCTCTCCCTGCGGGATGCAAGATCTAAGATCTATAGAAAATTCTTCCCTATTGAGATGGTGCCTCAGGTTCCACAGTCTGCAGCTTCCCGCTTTGTGCACTTAAGCCAACTATGGTTCAATTATTTAACTACCACTCACAAAAGTGGAAGATTCTCTAACAAGATTCTATGGTCCTTCCTCTTCAGCTCCCTGAATTCTTTGACCCTGGATTTTCTCTGTGATGCCAGTCCATTTGTTTCTCTGTGTCTGTCCGCAAGAAGGCTTGACAATGACTCTGGAGTTCTGTATTAGGTTGCATCTTTGCTGGAAGGTGGTAGCACTTTTTCTTCTTGTCCTTCTGAATCCATTGTCTGTTCATAGCTGGATTTTGCAAATTATCATTGCTTTAAAAGGAAACATGTAGGCTGGAAATCATTTAGAAAAGTCACCCACAAACAGTAACTGAATCTCAGCGGTGACTAATGATAGTACTGCTGGTCTGTAATTCAGTTAAATCTTCAAGAAAGATTTAAGACTTTCATAATTCAGAGCCTTATGGTCAGTCAGCCATGTGCCCTATTAGAGATTTTTGTTGGCTATCACTGCCACTGAAACTGTCGTTCTCTTTTACTACTTTTTTTTTTTGTTTTTAATCCATACACTCTTGTTATGCCTTTGTTCAGTACATTAAAGACTTCTGCTACAAGAAGTCTTTCTTCTTTTGTGATGAATTACAGACCATGATCAGGTCACTGTATTCATCTTTCCAAGTGGCTTAATTAAATTGAGCTGGTTTAGGTGTTTCACAATAAGGCTTGACTCCATCATGGAGTTCTTCTCTATCGCCTTTCTTTTTCCTTTGTGAATGACCAGGTTGTGATGCTCACTTACAAGTCTTCCTGCATTATGCCTAGACAGTTATCCTGAGTCACCGGGCTTACATTGCCATACAAGGATGTGTAGTTCTTTGAATTAGATCTTTTTCTCTAAATTAAAGCAGCATTATGTTTCTTTTCTTAGCTGAGTGCAACCTGTATCAGTTACACGGTGATTTTTCCCAAATCAGTGTTAGGTTCACTGACTTACAGCAACCTGGATGATCCCATTTACTTTTCAAATACTTTTTAAGTAAAAGTATTTGCTGGTCTTCTGGAACGCATTAAGAGCTCCAAAGCTGTTTGGAAGAGAAAGCCCCTTGCTTCCATCTGCTTGCCAGATAATTCTTTTAAAGTTATTGATTGTCAATTTCTAGCTATGCAAGTTCTTGGATGTTTTATTTAATGAGTAGAACTCATTAGATTGGCAAGGTAATATTTCGTTACTTCACAGATGTGTCTACATCATCCAACTTTCTTCCCAATATAGAATATAATTATGAGATTCTGCTTGTCTTATATATTTTTATTGATTATTTTATCTTTATATCAACTAAAGGATATATATCATGTTTAGGATTTTCTTCTAATACTTTGTGGGTAATGCACCTGGAAGCTGCCCAGTTTACTGCTGCAATTTCCGAACACAGAATGAAATTGCTTTATACACTTCCTTAACTACAAGATAGGTACCTGTTCAATCGTCATTTCAGGTACAACAGATTACATTTGTGTGCATGGTTTCTTGTTTCTGTATAGCAGTACACCAAAGTACTAGAGAGATGTAGTAACTTGGTCCAACAAACATTTCAATTTCATGTAGTGTCTATGTAATGGAAAAAAAAAAAGCCCTGCAAGAAAAGAAATCGTGACACCAAAGAACTAGAGTGTATGCCTAGTTTTGCTCCTGAATTAGGATATGTTTTTGGAATGCGGACACAGCTATAATCTGGGCCCCTTGACATCCTCTTTCATTTGTGAAGCTGATTTACCACCTTGGGGGCAAGTGCTGCAGATCAAGTGTTTGATGTTTATGAGACTTAAATGTGGGTACATCTGGTCTTTCCTGAAGAGAAGGAAATGCAGAGCAGGGACCTCTGAACTGAGAATGTTAGAGAGTGAGAAAAGCTGAATGTGTACCACTGCAGCAGAAAGGGAACCAAACAACACTGAAGTTGTAGGCCTCCTGCTGCATAAGGACTGCTCCCAAGTACTGGCCTTCGCCTTGTGGTCCTTGGACAACATTTAAGAGGTCTATAAGGTAACAAAAGCTGAAGGCTTAAGTTCAGTATGCAGATGTTTACATTTCCAAAGGAAAATATGCAGGCATCTGTAGATCAATAAAGGTTGAGAACCACTACTCTAGACTACTTCAGTAGGCTGTTTAGCTTCCCTTTGCCCTCCTGGCAGTAGGCCCTCTTGTCAGCCAGGTCCTTCATCTAACTAGGAGGTATTGGCCCATTTAACAACAGGATGTAATTGAAGTAGCAAACTCTGGGGTAGAGGGGGTGGTGTGTGATAACCATTGGAGTTGGCATGTGTGGCTTTGTTACTAAGTTGTAATAACAGTTACCGAAGTGTCAGTATAGGAGGCTGGGGAGGGTAGACGCAAATAGGCATGTACCTCTAGAGTGTATTCCAGTTGGGAAAGCATCTCCTTGCATAATCATCTGTGCCCATTCTAGGACTTGCACTTGGAGAGGTCTTTACTTTAAAAACTATTACACCCCTCACCAAGTGACTACCATAGGAACTAAGACACTCCATCTGTGAGGATGCTTGTGGAACTCTGAGCAATGCATTTCTTCAGGAACCTCTGCCTCGATTTTCTAAAGAAAGCAAAAATAGCAAACTTTTCTAAATTCAGAGATCAGGAACTAGTTTTTGCTGGATTGGAAGAGTTTCTACTGCCATGAGACCACACAGGTAACAAAACTGCCTCTCCCCTTTGTTTTCCTACTTCACAGTGGTAGTTAAGGAGGTTAGACACATTTGTACACCACTAAGGTTTACCATTTAGATTTTAGGCAAGAGTCTTCTCTTTCCCCTGTCTTTATCAGCACTGGCAACAACTCTAAAGGGAGTTTGTCTTTGCATTTCAGGGCTCTAGTATTTTGACACCTCCTAGCTTTGACTTGGAGAATAAATTGGGGTTCCCAGGTGGCCTCTTAACCAAACTGGCGATGTCTAAGAATGCCTGCTTCTTAACATAGGCTCCAGTCAGCCTAATAGCTTCAAGCAGGATGTGTTTGGGGAATTGTGACTTAATACTGTGACACGGTATAGGGAATGATTTCTTTTAATGGAACAGCCAAATCCTTCTCCTTAATTAAGAGTGTAAGGCAATTTATACAAGTAAAAAACAAGTGCGGTTTAACAATAATATTCTGGTAACTGAAGCCAGCTGCTTCATACAGGAACCGAGATGAGTAAGAAATGTGTTTTGAGTCATTAAAAATATGTCATATATAAATGGCTATAGGAATAGAACTGAAAAACACAGAATCTTCAGAACACAGGGGGATCTCTAATTAACCCAATAGTTCAACAGGTAGATGGTAGGGAGTTCTAAGAGCTCTGATTAACTTTTATAAGAACACCTCAGTCTTGCATTGCAGGCTGCTGGAGGACTTAATCCCAGTACATCCGTATGAATAAGTGTTTTAGAAAACCTTTGGGAGGAAAGAAACAAGGCTGGTCACTTCTCCTCATGGCTGGAATCTAGCAGCACCCAGTCCTGAGCCATGACTGTCGTTACACAGTCTATTAGGGAAAACTGAAAGATGTAGGGGAGCGGGGCAGGAGGAAAGTGGATGAAATGTAACATTTGCCAAACAACCCAGCCTCCTAAACTGTATGGGATGCTGAATTAATGCTGTCCTATTGAAACAACGATCCTGGATATTCCACACCTGAAGGACCAAAAGAAATAAGGTAATTTTGTCTCGTTTCCTTCATAAGGGGTGACCTCACCCTCCTTCCTGAAGAGACCTGGCAGATACCATACCCTGCAGGCTGGGGAATGACTTGCGGACAGGAGGATCTCTAACCTAACAGGTGGCTCATGATGGATGGTCATGAAAGTGGGTCTGGCACGGTGGAGAAACGAGCACGGAGCCACGCGTTTAACTCCGTTGTTTTGTCAGTTTGTCAGTTGTTAAGTTAGTGCCATAATCATTTTACAGCAAAGGCAGTCTCCGTAGAACGGCAGTAGGTTCTCGTGTCGCTGGTGGGTTACATGGTGAATGGAGACAAGAGTGCCGTAACAAACTAACAGCACTTCCTCCCCAGATCATCCGCCGGGAGTGCCCAGGAGACACCTCCGTAGCCTCCAAAAGACGAAGCCCGTTTCTTTTACAGCGGAGATGAAGGCAGCAGGTATTTACCTGCCCGCACCCCCAGGCCTGTTCCCCTGCCTCCCTCCGTGCCCTGCAGCCGGGCCGCCCCTCCTAAGCCTCCTGTCTGCAACCAGCAGCGGGGCGGCCCGGGCTGCTCCCGCAGGTCACCTGCGTCCGTCACCCGCGGTGCTGCTGAGGCGGAGACGGCCGGGCAGGGCACACCGGGCAGGGCACACCGGGCAGGGCACACCGGGCAGCGCACACCGGGCAGGGCGCACCGGGCAGGGCACACCGGGCAGCGCACACCGGGCAGCGCACACCGGGCAGCGCACACCGGGCAGGGCGCACCGGGCAGCGCACACCGGGCAGGGCGCACCGGACAGGGCGCACCGGGCAGGACACACCGGGCAGCGCACACCGGGCAGCGCACACCGGGCAGGGCGCACACCGGGCAAGGCGCACACCGGACAGGGCGCACCGGGCAGCGCACACCGGGTCGTGCGAAGGGGCACCCCCGCAGGACCCGAAATGGCGGCGGGAGCGCGCGGAAGTACCCGGGCAGGCGGGCGGAAGCGGCGGCCGCAGGCGGGCAGCGCTGTTTCCGGAGGGGGGGAAGCGCCGGCGTCCGGCTCCCGCCGGAAGCGCCCGTGTGTGCGGGCCCAAGATGGCGGCGGGGATGTACCTGGAGCACTACCTGGACAGTAAGAGCCGCCGGGGGCGGGGCCGGGGGCCGCGGCTGGGGCCGCCTTGGCACGGACGGACCGCGGCTCGGGGCGGGGTCCGATCCCTGCCCCGGGGGATGACCGCGCTCCCCCCCCCGGAGCGCCCGCGGCCTGCTCCGAGCCGCTCTGGCGGCAGGTAGCCTGGCCCGGCCCGCTCGTCACGGGGCCTTGCGGAGAGGGCCCGCCCGCCGCGGAGAGGCGACTCGGGGCCGCTTCGAAACGGCGACGGTGGCACGGGCTGCCCCTCCGCCGTGGGGACGGGCTCGGCTGCGGCTCCGATGGCAGCCCAGCCCCGCTGACACCGGCGGCGAGCGTTTGGTTGTCCTCGGAGCGAGGAGCCCAGCGCTGCCTCGGCCGCCTCCTCTCGGGAGCGGCAGCCCGGCTGTCAGTGGCTTTCCCGGGATAAAGTGCCCGGCTGGTGAAATCCAGGCAAAGGCGGCTTTCGTGTCTGTCGGGAAGTAGTTTAGCTCGCTTCCTGCGCTGTGATTTTACACGTGCGGTCCTGTTTTGCTGATCGAAAGAGAGCTCTGTAAACACGGAGTTTGTAGCGTTATCGGAGCCCTTCCTTGACGTCTTCCTGCGTTAAGGTGCTTAAACTTTGTCAGACTCGGGATAGGGCTTTCGATGCCTGTTTTACCCCTGGGTTCTTAAAACAGCCGAGTAGGCTAATCACAGCAGTTGTTTCTGAAAGAATGAACTAACAGTTTAAGATGTAGTAACCTGTGCTTTGAGGAATGCTGTTTTCACATTTTCCTTCAGATCTGCCCTCAGCACTAGAGATGGGACATCATGTTGATGGGGTGCAGTGGTTAAAGTGTGGTAGTTCTGGTAACGTGTTTTAATTCACCATACCTGGCCAAGTTAAAGCTCTTGCTAGCTATTTGTATATGCTTAGAAACACTGGAGCTTGGTCATTCAGTTATTTTGCTGCACTGGGTTTCCTCTGGCATAGAGATGACACGGCGTTGATATGGAGGCAAGGGGGTTCAGTCTTTGTGTCTGCAGTGCTCCTTTTGTCATTAGGAAAGGATTAAGGATCCTTGAGGATTAAGTTAAGAAAGTTCAAGAACAATAATAAATTTCACTGAAAGCTGAAAGAAGCTGGAAGTGAACAGACAAGGATGTAGGAGCTTCTAGGGAGGAGACTGCAAAAGCTAGGAAGAAGAAGTGTATGAGAAGGCAGATTGTTAAGAGAGGAGCAAGGATGCTGTTCAAGAGCATACGTTCATCTGCTCTTCTCATTCTTGTTGTGGAAGAATGCAGTTGACTGAGGCTCCTCAGTAACGATGGCCAAGGGTTGGGAGGACAGGGACTAGGCAAGAGGAGAAAGATACAGATGGATGAGGAGTAAGTGTATGGGGAGGATGTGGAGGTTTGCTATTGAGTGAGCACAAGTGTCTTCAGAGTAAAAGCTGCAATGTGAAGATAAAGGATTGAAAGACAGGGGTTTGCAGATGGCAGAAATGAGAAATATACAGCACTGAGTTTGGAGGGGTACAGTAGGTACCAAGTCAGAGAGAAAGGAAGTTGTAGAGCAGCTTGCTAGCTAGAATGCTCCCACCAAAGTCAAATACCTCTGGATTTTGTTGTCACTCTCAGCTACAAGCAGTGACCCCTGTGGAAACTGCTCTGTTCCCCTCTAGTAGAAGCATGCAGAGAAAATGTCACATTTTCTTTCTCAGCTGAAACATGTGGTCCTGCAATTAAGTTAGAGATTCTTGCCCTGTTGAAGAGTGGATATTAATAAGGGGGTATGAGCTGTCATTTTTAAGGTATCTTCCTTTTTTCTTTTTTTTTTTTAAAGTAATGTGCACAATCTAGAAGTACTTCTTTTGGGGGAAAAAATAAAAGTTTCTTTCAGAAAAACACATCATATGAACTGTAATACTTAGAATCAAAATATATCTCTCTCAGTATTCAGTAAGTTTGTTTGCTGATAGGCTTTCCTGGCATGGTTTTGTGATTTTTGACTAGTTAATTTTCACAGTTCCAATAATTAGTCATTGCACCTACAGAGCCTTTTACCTGCCATGTTGAAGTGTTCCCTTATTAAAAGTTTCTTCTCTGTGTAGATTGCAGTTGATGAAATCTGAGCCTTCTTTCTGGTAACTTGAAGGGGAGGGGGAGAAAGAAAGAAAAGAGCTACCTGTAATAACATCTTTTTCAGGTTTCTAATAACCCGTGGTGTTCTTCTCCAAGCCTGTTCTAATCTTCTGACATCCTACTTGAGGTTCTGATTCTCTGAAAATGCATACAGTCCTTTAGTAACCAGTGTTCTTCATAGTACTAACTAAAGTCAGGTTATCATTCTTCTGTTGGGTATGCCCTTATCTCTGTTGCATATTGCATTTCAGCTGGAAGCTCAGATTCAGGTAACTATCTACCATGATACTAATATGATACAGTCTTTCTGTTTCTTAGAAATACCGTCCAGCATCCTTTATCCATCACTTGTATTGCCTGCTCCTGAATGTATTACCCTCTGTAAGACTTGATGCAAAGCATTTGCTTGCAGTCAGGCTGTCTCTTGCTGTCCCAGTGGTGTCTTCCTTCCATTCTCGTGCTTGCAGTCTGCAACTCACTTCCAAGTGACTAACTCTTTTGTTGGATCAAGAACTGCTTCTGTGTGATTTGCATGAGTGGTGCAGCCACTGCTGATAGTTCTCTATAATGCATTCCAAAGCCTTATGTAGCAGTCTGAAGTCTTTTTAATAGATCTTATGTTTGTTTTCTTATTCTAGCTTGTTATGCATGATACTTTCTGATAGTACATTAAGTATTTGATGCAAGCTGTAGTCTTATGACTTAAAAAAGTTATTTCCATAATGAAATGTATACTCTTACTAAAAAATGTTCAGTCAGGCAAGTTTACCACTTAGTCTATATTGTTGCCCTTGTTTAATTCTTTGAGGTGACTCAGATCATCTCTTCCATTTCTTTTCATGCTTGCCTGACAGCATTCAGCCACCCCC
Organism: Loriculus beryllinus; assembly: GCA_039877255.1. NCBI lineage: Eukaryota > Metazoa > Chordata > Aves > Psittaciformes > Psittacidae > Loriculus > Loriculus beryllinus. The sequence continues at coordinate 21,311 of JBCJKH010021102.1, read as the reverse complement.
TCACTTATTCCTTCCCTTTGTTTTTTAAACATTATTTCAGTCTTCTAAAATATTCAGTTCAGTTTTAAAGTAGTTCACTAATGTTCAAAAAATTCCTGAAAATTGTGATAAACAAATAGACTAGAACCTTTGGTCAGCTCTGCTAAAAATGTCTAGTATTTACATGTTCTTCTTGGAATGGAATTCTTTTAGTATCATAGTGCTAATGCAGGCACAGTTTTCAGTTGATTTTCTTTTTCCTCCCACAGAGATTCTCTTTTCGTATGGTTTACTGGCTGGATCAGCTCAGGGAATGAATGAGGAGTGTGTGATGAAAGAGGGCAGTTGTTTGTAGGACCTCTTCATATCCTTGAAGAAAGGAGGATGTGTAATGAATTAAGTGAAGATTGTAGGAAAAAAAAAAAAAGGTGGTCTCATGCTTGAGGCAGTTGAATACCACTCTGACAAAGTGAGTTTGATGGGTTTGTTTATTTGGGGGGGGGTCACGCTTTTTACAGGTTCTCCTTGCATGGGCTGTGCTTCCCTCAAATTATGAGTACAAATTTGTAGTCAGAGGAGCAGATGTGCCGAATGTTCATAGCTGCAACTGAAGTCTGCTCTGGGCAGATAATTCTGAAAAGTCAGGCTATGGAGCGTTTTTAGATATTTCAAGAGGTATGTTGGTAATTAGCTGGTCTTCTTGGCTTTAATCTCTTTGCCTCAGTAAATCTCTTGACCTTCATTTTATTGGGAAGCAGGCTGCTCCACAGCAGCTTGTGAAAAAGCAGTCTAGTGTCACAATAATGAGCACCTTGAAAAGCTGATTACTAGGTCAATTTTCAGCTTGGCTTTTGGGCTGTGTATGTGTGACTCTGTATTGAGCAAAGAGAATAGAATAAAACTTTGAATCACTGCTCAGTCACTAGGGAATGAGAAACGCCTTGTATGAAAATCTCATGTGGTTACGTACTTAAAAACTAAATGTCACAATGCACAGGCAGCCTGACAAAGCTCTGTATGCAGCCTCAGTTCATAAATTCTGAGTTCTCTCCTTTGGACATCCAAAGTTCTTTTCCAAGAGTCTTTTGTGGAAGAGCTAAGTTATCAATAGTTCTCTTAGTAAAAGGTGTCTGGCAGCTTCCTGGGTCTGGTATGTCAGTAGCTTTCATGTCCTTGCTGTAATTTTAAACCTAGGGTTAACCATGCCCTTACCTTTGTTCTAAGCTTTCAATTGCAAAGCATGTCTTTCCGAAATGTATTATGCTCCTAGCAGATGTTTTTGCAGCAGAAAAATATACACATTCCTTCTGTGCTGAACATCCTGATAGATGCACTCCATTTCTTGTCCACTCTGATCACCTTCCTTCCTTCCTTCATCCTAGTGAAGCTTCCCCTTCAATGACTATACTGAGCCAAAGGATTTGGGAAGAGGAAGGAGAGGAATGTTTCTTTTCCACTTCTTCCCAAGTGTTTTTCTTTGAGCAAGGCTTTTTTCTCAGTTTTCTTTAGTGGCTGAAGTTAAGCATGAAAATATTTCCATGCCTTCAAACATTGTCCTCCTCCTGGTCTCTAAACCGTTTTATGCCTGCTTCTGAGGGGAGAGAGGAAGATACTGAAATGCTTTTCCTCATGCCAAGAAAGCAGCACAGCTTTAGTAGGGAAAAAACTGTTGTGCAAAGGCATTAGAGATATAGAAAGGAATGGAGGAAGACTAAGAGGGAAGGAAACAGTGGTTTGTGATGAGAAGCTTGAATGTGCGTGGAGACTCATTAATTTGTATTTGCTCAAACTTGAGTTACTGTGCTTTGCTCTCATACTGGGTTTAGAAATACTGTAATGGGGGCTTTGAGGGGGAGAAAGGAAGGGTGACTAATGCAGATTTTCCAGATGATGAGTTTACTTCATGTTTGGAATTTTTGAAAGGATTGCAGAGCTTCTTTAGGCACCGTTGAAGTATACATATTAGGAAACAGTCCAAATAGTTTTCTGCAAGTCTCTGTTCATATGTGAATGTGCCACGAGTGTAAGGATTGTCTTTACAGTCCAGGGGACTGCTCTACAGCCACATGTATTTTCTACCCTCGGTGCTTTCTAGGTTTATCCACCTAGTGGCTATTAGAATAAAGTAAGTATACTTAGTGACAACATACATGTTTATTTTTTAAGGCCTCAGAATGAAGGCATGTAGCTGTCCTCAATTATCTGGTGTTTGAATTTATTACAAAGTGACATCTCCACTCACCTACCTATGTTCTACTGCTGAGGACGTCTGCCCAGTTGCTGACATAGCTGAGGTGGATGGAGAGGTCATGTTTGTGGGGTGCACTTTCCCAAACAGAACCTTCCCTGCTGGTTCCAGTTAGCACTGTCCACAACATATGACCTGCCTGGACTGATGAGGCAGTTGCTTTATTTGCCTTGCTAAATAGGGAGTACACATTGTGCCAGTTGGGAAGTGTGTGCCAGACTGGAAGGAAGTTCAAATTTCCCTATGGCTGAACTGGTCTGTTACTGAATAAATGTAAGCATAACATGTTGGTAAGGAATGATAACAAAACAAGAAAAAGTGTTTCCATCTTCCTCCACCCCAAACCTCTGAGGAACTAGATTCTGCCAACATTTGGTCTAAATTAGACCTAAATGGTTGGGAGAATAGTGAGCAGAGGACTAGTAACCTTAGTGAGTTTAAGAAGTAGAAGGATGTCACTGGCCTGTCTACTCAGATGGCTGCTTGATATTAATTCCATTGTCTTGGAGGCCACCAGTCAGGACCTGTTCCAGGAGCAGACACTAGGACATATCTGCCTCAGTGAAGAGGATGATGGAGACAACAGACTTAGATGAGGAGTCCTCAGCTGGTAAGTTAACATGGTACTATGTAGTAATTTTTTTTTTTTTTATTTTCTCCCTTTTTTATACTGACTAGGGAGGCATCACGTTTCCTTTGCTCCTTCTACTTGCATATGTCAACAGGCACATAGTGTTGCACAAGTCCAAGGCTTGTCAGTACTAGGAAACTTCTGTCAGCATAAGCACAGAGCAATAGAAGCAGCATATGCCCTCTTGAAAGTCATCTTCTTTCTCCTACAACTGACATGTCTTTTCATTCCTTGATAACGTTAGTTAACCCTGTAAAATAGGATTATTCTTTTGGAATAGCTGCATCTGTCTGGATTTTCCTCTATAGAGCCTCATCAAATGAAGGCATGATGTGTATTGTCATCTTAATACAAGATGAGAGGGCATGGGTGTGATGTCAGGACTTGCTGTAGGCTAGCCCTTCATTCATTCCCAGTCCTGGCTGCATTCCGATTTCCACAGCAGTTCTTTTATCCCTTGCTTTGCCTCCTGTCATTACCCTCATCCCCTCCGCAGCGTAGCGTGCAGCCATACCCTTCTGTTCATGCCTCTATGGTTTCTCATGCCATACTGCAGATATGCAAATGTCTTAAGTTGTTTTAGCATAGTGAAAGATGCCTTTCACCTTCCTGAGACTTTGGATTAGTTGCATGTGTGATGCAGTGTACATGATCTGTAGAAAATTACAAAAGATCTCATACAGGGGAGAGAATTTGGTGATTCATAGTGTGGCATAGCCCACGCTGAGCAAATACGTTTATTATTGTTAATGACCAGCTCATTCAGAATTGATTTTGTTGTTGACTGGTGTTTTTATCAGAGTTGATACAATGTGGCTTTACAAGACAAAGCATACTCTATTTCCTTTGCATTTTTTCACTTGCCCAACAGCAAATCTGATGTGACCATTTTGGCAAACAGCCCTGTGATCTCTTTGGTGGTGGTCCCTGCCTTTGGAGGTCTGTGACAGGCTGGGAATGCCTGGGGTGGTGCAAGTCTCATTTGACATGACAGTCTTCCAAGCCCTCCAGGCTTCTGAAATCAAAGGTTGATCTTTAACACAGCAAGAAAGATCCCTTTTGTGAGACTTAACAACATTGCCTACTGTTTTGGCTTTGGATACTGTAGCATTAAACTAATGTAATAATAAGATGGCAAAAGGAGCCCTCTCTCCTCAAGAAAAGGATCCACTCTATGGGGGAATATTCGGTTTTTGTGGCTGGAACACTGACCTTGCTGACTGATACCTGTTTCTTTGGACAGATCCTGAAGCAGATGTACCTCATGGACTAGTGTGCAATGCACTGGCCCAGAACTTGGGGTATATGACATGGCCACAGAATTCCTGGGTGCCTGTGGCTAAATCAGTCTACCATGCACCTCAGTACCCTGCTTGTGAAAACGTGGGTGGTAGTATCCCTTACAAAGGTGTTGTGAGAGTAGTGTTATAGGTTAGGACAGATATATTGCAGTAGGGCTGAGCCATATGTGAATAGAAAGGTATATATTAGTGCATAGGAAGATAAATAATTATCTTAGGACCTAGGAGAGAGTAGAAGCAGCAGTTTAAAAGGGTATAGCCTCTAAAAGGAGGGATAGGGGGGTATAAAAGCCATCCTGCCCTCTAATGGGGAAACAAGAAAGCTCCTGAAGATTGCTGTAAGCCAGTTGTCCTGCAGCATACTTTAAATGCTACTAAAATTAGGAGAAGTATGGAATGCCATCATGTGTGCTTCCAGTGATAGATCCCAGACAGTTTGCTATCTCAGGGGGTGAAGAACATTGTGGATGTCCCTGACACAAGCAGGGTTTTTTTAATTGCCTTCAGCAGTGGGTGTTTAAAGTGTTTGCTGAAATCTGTACTGTTGAACACAGCAACCTCGGCTATGTTTCAGAATGTGTTTTCATGGCTTTTAATGAATCTCAACATGCATCTAAACACGGTTGGTGAACAGATGTCTCGGGAAAGGCACTGTGTGTTTGGATAGTTCTTGGTGTAATGGATCTCTGTTAGGGGTTTAAACGTTGTCACAGTACAAACCTGCTGTCCAGCAGAGGTAACACCCATGCTGTGGAGGGCTGAAGCACAGTGGAAGTTACCAGCTTGGGTGGGTTTGCTTTCTGTGTTGTGTGTGTCAGAGTTGACATCAGAGTTAAGGAGCTGAAGTTTAAGTATCAGTTGCCTACACTTGGCACCCCACATGTGTTTCTATAAAGGAATAGATAAAGTGATTGTAATTGGAGGGGAAGGAGGGTGGTGATGGATTCTGACTTGTAGAGAGTGAGAGTGTGTGGTACTTAAGGGACAAGGCAGCATGGGTATGGATGCTGGCAGAGGAATGAATGGGGGAAGGAGTGATAAGGAAAGAAAAGAATAAAATAGATTAAAAAAGAAAGGGAATAGTGAAGGGTTAAGAATTCAGGAAAGGAAAGATGAAGGTAAGTAGAGAGACTTCAGCTTGTGTCAACTTAAAACAGGGTAAGAAGAGGAAGAAGTGGGAAGAACCTCAGTGAGAGACCTGCACTGGTGATTTTCAGGCTAATTGTGCTGTGGCAGGAATGAGTGGGGCACAGTGGGGCTGCACGTGGCTGTGTGGACCTGTACACATGGACACGCTTTGGGCCAAGCTGCTAGCCACTTTCTTCACTGTACATCTTCACCATCCTCCTCTTCTGGTGCCATTTCATGTAAAAAGAGGCCCTCAATTTTCTTTAATTTTCTGTGGTGGTGTTGCCTGCCTGGCACAGAGTGGCTGCTGCGTGCTCTAGTGATCAAGGAGGCCTGGAGGGTGGGTTTCCTTTACTGTGATCCATTTCAGAATATGAGAAGTATTTGGGTATTTTATGATAGATAGTATTTAGTCATTAAAAGTTCAGGTGCGTGTTACAATAAGAAGGGCACCTTCACAGTGAAAGAAGAGGAGGAAGCAAAATTCCATAAGTAACAGGAATGTTTTGAAAAAGACTGAGGAAAGTGTTGCACTGGTAGGAATGAGGAAATGGAAACGTAACTCTTAGATTTGTTTTGTTTTTTTCTTTTATGGGTCTGTGGGGGTGGTGATGTCCAATCGCTAGCACAGCACAAGCCAAGCAATTCCAGCAAGTGTTCTGGCTAGTGTAATAAAAATCCTGTGATGCAGAGCATCACTTCTGTATAAGGGTATGCGAGAGCTTTTGAGTTAAGCTGCAGATAGCAGAAAACTTTGCCATAGTTAGACAAAACTGTGTACAATACAAATAGTTTGTTGCTCAGTTAAAACTTGCTTAGCTGCAGCTTTATCTTGCTGTGTTTTTTGTTCTTGCCACGCTCTCCAGATCATAATTTGTAGTTGTGCACTCAGCTTCCTCCCTCTTTCAGTTGAATAGTAAAGTGTTTTTATACCAGTCCTGATTGTAAAGTCACTGTACTGTCACTTGTTTCATTTTCTCCCAGTTTACTGATGAAGCAATTACAGAACATTGGTCCAATAATAGAGTTGCAGGTGGAACATTTTGCTGCAGTTTTAGGAAATCGTTTTGCTGGATTTAGCAGAGAAGGAATTCAAATGACAGGGGTTTGTCTCATCAGTCCGTGTGGAAACCTTTCTCAACTAATGAGCCTCTGGAAGATCAGTGCTCATACGTGGTTGACTGTATCTGTGCTCAGTGTCTGCTAGGCCAGAGCCTGAGCTGGCTGAAACCTCTTTGGCGCTGCCAAGAGCCGCTGGGAGCAGGGAGCTCTGCATGTGGGAGGCAGGTAACCAGACTGGAGGCGCTGGGATAGGAGGCATGTGCTCTGAAGGATAGATGCATGGGCTGGAAAGATGAGACCAGGCACATAGAGGCAAAGGAGGATGGAGGCTTCCCAGATGAGGGCATGTGCCGGTGGCAGATTGTTTACACTAGTAGCTGGAAAAGCTAGAGCACAGAATGGTTAGGGTTGGAACACACCTTACGTTCATCCAACCTCCCTGGTCCTTTTTAGGTTTCTGGCACAGAAGCAAAGTCCTGCCGGTGTTTCTGCTGTGAAAAGATCACTGTGAAACATGGCCATAAGCTTATGTAGGGTGGTTCTGCTCAAACAATAGCATCCTACTGTTTCTTGTGCCAGCTCCGGTGCTCATTGTCTAAAGGTTTCTAGCCTGGCTGAGGAAAAACTGACTCCACCCAGTAGAATTTGTGCTTTTACTGATTTACCTTTTTGGAAGAGTAAAAGAAATTACATTTAATCCTTTTCTAAAACTACAAAGTCAAGAATTTACAAGTTGAGATCTCCCAGGATTGATAAACTCTGCGTAAACTTGACATATTGTGTACACTGCAAGAACAGAAACTGTTTTTCTCTAGAGAATACCTGTCTTGTCTTCTGCAGGGGGTGCTTTGGAGAGGAATTGAAAGTAGCATGCTGAAGTATGTTTCATTTGTTATATACACTGTGGTTTGGAGTTAACAAGACTGGGGATAGCAGGAAAGGAAAAGGCATGGTCTTGAGATTCCCAAACTGGATTTCATCCGTGCCATAAGTTCCCTTTGTAAGCAATGATAATCTTCAGCACTGTGTCCCTGTTGTCTTCTGAGATGTGTTTTTGAGCCATAGGGATGTGATCTGGTAGTCAGCTGCTTGCACCTTGTGTGAACTTGGTCATGAACATGGAAGTGTCATATTTGGGAACAGCCTTCAGTTTGCCACTTCCTCATTTTTTGATTTTGTTCTGTTAACTGTCCTTGAATGTAGGTGCCGATGTGTGTGTGTGCTGTGTGATTGTGTGCTTGAGGACACCTGCTGTCTGAGCATTGCTAAGATCTTTACATGAGAAATGGCAACAGAACTCTGTTGAGGTAATAGCTTGGTTACTTAGAAAGATTCTGTATGTAATTTTGTATGTTCTGTTTGTGCATAAAGGACCAGCGTCTGAGCAGAGTGAGGCCCACAGCTGGGTTTACCTCATGGCCGCGTGTAGTACTTGTTACAACCTGCCACTTGCATACACACCTCTCAGGAAAGTGCCTCTGCTGTAGAAACACGTGGAAGGGAGAGTAGAGACTGCTGCTGGGAATGATGTATTAGGTGGTTTTGATGCTGGGTAGACACACTGTTGTTCACACTCCCTATGTATTGGAGGGTGGGTTCAGGAAGCAGACATGGTTATGTTTCTGAAGAGTTTTTTCCCCAAACTTTCTGTATTTTATTTTTTTAAAATTAGGTATAAAGGTGACAGTAACCAAGCTTGGACTTGAGGTCAATGCAGTGACACCAGATCTTGCTTTAATTAGACAGGCATGGAAAAATGAGGATTGTTTTTGTCAGCTTTGTCAGTTGAGCATCTGGTGATGCCTAAGGCGTGAGTAGCATAGTACACTGAAAATTAACTATCAACTTCATATTGCTCATTCTGAGCACTACAAACATTTATTATTCACAGTGTATAGCATCCTTCCAGGTGTTGGACAGACCACACTGAGATTACAGTGCAGAAGGCAAAACAAGGAACATGTGACAGAGGGTTAAGACTGCTGTTGACCCCTCCTTGTCCTGTCTCAGATTTGTTCTTTGGCTCTTCACAAAGTGTCTCCTGTCCCCTATAGGTAAAATGGATGCACTAAAATGGACTAAAAAGGGTGTTGAGAATCACCAGAGTAGTGTATGTGTTGTTATATCAGTTAGCTTTGTTCCTGCCTTTGCATCATGGACAGGAACCTGACTTCTCCATGTATCCTCCTTTCCCTGCAGGTATTGAGAACCTGCCATTTGAATTGCAGAGAAACTTCCAGCTCATGCGAGACCTGGATCAGAGGACGGAAGGTGAGGCTTAGAAATGGTTTTGTTGGTGAGACGGGAAGGATGCAGCTTGGCCAGTTTTTCCTTTCTTTGCCTTGATCAGTGGAGGTCTCAGGGCAGGGGAGGAAGCCTACAGCTGCTCTTGATCCTTCAGCCTCTCTTAATGGAGGGCTGTAGTGTGTGGGCATATGTGTGTACTTACATGTTTAATGGTGAACTTGTTTCAGACCTCAAGTCGGAGATCGATAAGTTGGCCACAGAGTATATCAGCAATGCACGGACTTTGTCTTCGGAGGAAAAACTGGGGCTTCTCAAGCAAATCCAGGAGGCCTATGGGAAATGCAAGGAGTTTGGGGACGACAAGGTTCAGCTGGCTATGCAGACCTATGAGATGGTATGGAGGGAAGTGTCTAGTGTTTACCGTGTGAAAGGCTGTGCTAAAGACCCCAGTTTTGGAAGGCCTTGATCTCTTTTTAGGCCCTGCCCACTCTTGCTTCTCAGCACTTTAGTGCGAGCCCCATGCCCTCTCCTCTTTGCCCTCTTGGGCTCTGTTCTGTGGTAACTCGTGGTCACTCTCATCTTTGCAGGTTGATAAGCACATCCGTCGGCTGGACACAGACCTCGCTCGCTTCGAAGCAGACCTGAAGGAGAAGCAGATAGAGTCGAGTGACTATGACAGTTCTTCCAGCAAGGGCAAGAAGAGTGAGTACCACCACTGGGCTGCAGATTGATACAGGAGGCAGCCAAGTGACTATGGAAGTGGTGGGGATGAAGGCAGGCACTGGAGTGGTACAGATCAAAGACTGTTACGCTGGAATCTGAAGGACAGGTAAAAAGATGGTGACCTGGGCTCTTCTTGTGTGTGAGCATATTCAAGGCCGCTAGATAAAATTAAGATGGGGTGGCCCAAAGCCAGTATATGCTCTGAAGTGGGAGTGTATTTTAGTGATGGAGAGGTTGTTACTATCAGGTGTCTGTTTTGGTAGGGTGGCAGATGAACCACCTTTGTTTCTTCTTACCAGAGGGCCGAGCTCAAAAAGAAAAGAAAGCTGCCCGTGCTCGCTCTAAAGGGAAAAACTCTGACGAGGAAGCACCAAAGGCTGCCCAAAAGAAACTGAAGCTTGTCCGCACGTAAGTGTTTTAAGAGATTTGTGGGAATGAGGAGCAGCACTACAGATCAGACCAAGGAGGCCTAGCCAACATCCCTGCAAAGGATCTGGCTCACACCCAGACTAGACAGTGTGTCCCCTGCCCGTTTTTGGGAAGCAGGATGAAGGAGACTTTTTAATTCTTTCAGGGGAGTGTGGTATGAAGTGGAAGGCAGGTTACTTCAGTGAACTTGGGCATATGAACTGTCTCTAGCAAACAAGGGCATTGTCTTGGGAGAAATGAAGGGATACAAAGCCAGTTATTTTTGCTGACTTACTTTATTCCTGTCTACAGTAGCACAGAGTATGGGATGCCTTCAGTCACCTTTGGAAATGTGCATCCTTCAGATGTGTTGGATATGCCGGTCGACCCCAATGAGCCTACTTACTGCCTCTGCCACCAGGTCTCCTATGGGGAGATGATTGGCTGCGACAACCCAGATGTAAGAGCCTGCTCTTGGTGTAAATGGAGGAGAAGGAGGCGGAGAGAGTGTTGCACAGAAAGTCTTGTCCTGCTTGGGCAGGGCCTGATACAGCAAGCAGTGACAAGAAGAGGGCTTACCTCAGGTGCTGTGGAAGGGTGGAGGAGTGGTTTACCCGGACTTGTTAAGTGCCTCTTCAAGTTTCCCTTGAAATGATAGGTTGTTTTCTTGCCCCCACACTTAGAAAGGGAAGAGGGAAGTTCTTGCTAACAATGTATAGGTTGGGTTTGAGTCTTCGTTCCCTGATCACTACTAGGGATTTAGGAGTCTGATCTAATGTTGGGAAATTTTTGTAGCCCAGAAGCAATGATTTCAAAAGAAAATGCATTTTTAACTGACTGCTCTCTATCCCAACAGTGTTCCATTGAATGGTTTCATTTTGCTTGTGTGGGTCTGACAACAAAACCAAGAGGAAAATGGTGAGTGAACAAGCAACATGGAGAGCACATTGGTCTTTGGGAATGGGAGGTTCTGAGTGGCAGGAGGGAGAGGCTTTTTCAGGGACCTTGGAAAAGGTCCTTTGGGACTGTTATGTTTGAGGTTCATGTCATGCCCTAAAAGCCTAAAGGCTTTTACTTCCTTTCTATCAGGTTCTGCCCTCGCTGTTCCCAGGAGAGGAAGAAGAAGTAAAATCCCATGAGCCCTCAGTCCTGTTGCAGGAGCTTTCTTCCCCCTGTCAGGGCCTCGTCCCAGCTCCCCCAGCCCTTGAGGCCTTGGCTGGGGGAGTCTTGCCCTGTTTGTGGTTTGGGCCCTCCCTGGAATGGTGTGTACCCTCACGGTGGCTTCTGTGTTCTGTATCCCTGGGTGCTTCCGAATCCCTAAAAGAGGTCGTCTCTGTGTACTATTCCAAACAGGTCTCTGAGCCTCAAAGGGAATGAATGAGGGCACCAGGGTAGCCACCAGATTCCCAGGGATTCAGGTAGCCCCTGATTTTCCTTGGCTTTCCTTCAGCCTCCTCAGAGTTCATTGCCTACTCTCTGCTTAGAGAACAAGGCTATGGGATGGGGGAAGGAAAGGAGGTAAGTCTTCAGCATTTTAGGTCTTTGATTTTCCTGGATTTTTTTCAGGAGAGAGGGAGTAACCAGGCCACTTCTTAATCTAGCGGGCTGGTTGAGAGACTGCAAACCTAATGTACTCCCTATCTTTAACCATTCCACTACTGGCATTGAGCAGCCTCTTTTGTTGGGGAGAGGAGGAGGAAGAAAGAGTTTTTAGAACTAGCTTTGTCTCTCTTATTCCTGGGGTAAAACCTGCGGGTCTGGGAATCACATTGTGTGAAGAAGGAAGAATTTCTGACCACACAGGGAGAAACGGCTTGATCTAGCCTGTCTTCCAGCTCCAAAATTCTGCCTTCCTTATCGTGCAGTGGTGCTTCTCCATTATGTTGATGATGGGAAGTTTGGGGATTCAGATCCCGCTTGTATAATATGGAGTTAAATAAAGTTCATTGAAACAGGTACTCTTGTGTGCCTTACTGTCACCTCCAAAATAAACTGCAGCAATTAGTCTCTTCAGTTACTCCTTCTCTCTCAGCTCTGCTTTTATTCTAAATTATGATTGTGGTACAGCTTTTTCATCTAATAATCTTGAACAGTGTTAATAAGTGACATTCTGCCTAAGTCAGGCTTGGAAATGTCCTAATGTACTTGGAAAGGTTACTAAGCTTTCTGGTGGCTGTGAAAAATATCTGTCCCTTCAGTCATGCCCTCACAAGAGGGTAGACATTTATTCCCATTTCTGTTGGTGTTTACTTCATCAGTAGTCTTCTCTTAATTGAGGAGAGGTGGAGGTTATAGAAGGTCAACCCTCACTGTGGCTGTTGGGCAGTACAGCTGAGAAAACAAGCCAGCAGGACAAACCACACACATCCAAGAACATGGATAGGTTTTCCAGATATCCTGATAACTTACACGTTGTATCACCTTTGTGCCAGAAACTCCAGCTGCTGTTACCAAGATAATGTAAGGCTTAAAAACAATTACCAAAGACGAGTCTCTCTTTGTAGGGTCTGATGACTGTGAGGAGATGATCCATACTGAAGCTGCCCTTTATCAGTTCCATTGGCATGGCCTAGAGATTGATGAGCGTGAATCTCTCCTTCCTGCTTGTTTCTGCTGTTTAAGAGAGTGTAAACTTTTCACCTGAAACATCAAGTGTTTTCCTCGTAGCTAACTTGTATGAAGACTAATGAAGCATTTTTGTTCTTGCAGTCGTGAAGCCAAAGTTCTTCTAGGGGTTCATTATTAAGGCCAGTCAGAGGACTGTGCAGGTAAAGAGCAATTGCTCCTCTTACCTTGTACGGCACCCATGCCCAATCCATCAGCTCAGAAGCTGGTGTTGAGTCTTCTGTTCAAGTGACTTAGCATTCAGGCAGTCTTCACTTTTGTGTCAAGGAGAGGTGCTCGGCTTCCCATTTTGCACAGAAGTAAAACAGAGGTAAGTTCTTACCCAGGCTACAGCTCACACAGTCTGGATTCCAGTCCCCAGATTGTCTTAGACCATTTTTCTGGGGCTTCCTTCCTGAAGGAGACAGGAATTATATTCTGGAAGACGTTGGTTGTGTATCTGGTGCAGCCTTCTTAGCAGGAGGCACTGTGCCATCTTATAATAGGTGAGAAGGCTGTGGGTGCTCAACTAACAGCAAGTGGAGGATGTGGTCTGAACTTTGAAATGAGCTTTTGGCGAAGTGAGAGGGTGACAACAGATGCAAGCACTCCTCTTAAGTGGTTTGGTTTTGATGGACACTGGATTGTAATGGCCTCTAGTAGCCAATGCCACAGCTACCGTTCTCTAGGAGCTGTGTGCCAGAGAGGTGTTTGAGGAGGTGTCCCTGTAATGAAGGCTCTGCTGCACACCACACCAGGAAGGTGATGGCCTATTCAGGTGCTGCTTGCTTGGCAGGATTAACTGTCCAGAGTAATAGAAGTCTCAGGTCTTCTGCAGTCAGCGTAGGATGCTGAGAGGGAGGAGCTAGACCAGGATACTCCTGTTTTCAGGCCAGAGCTTGGCCACAGTGCTTCGTGGCACACTGAGAATTTGAACATTCTGATGGCTTGATGCAAAACACCCAAGGAACATCTAGGCTGGGTTCTGATTCAGCACCAGAAAATGTTGGGAGTGAGGCTCCACTGACCTGCCATTCTGCCGTTGCATCCTTCCTCTGTCCAACAAAGGGGTGCTTCAACCAGCAGCATTCAGGGCACATTTACTGCAGCAGAGGGAATGCTCTGACATAGGAAGAGGAAACTTGGACTAAAAATTGAGACTTTTTAAATGGCTGACAAGTATAAATGCGAACAAAAGGATGTTAAAAGCTAACCTTGGAAGAGAAGGGATAAGAGCAGTAACTGTGCAATCTTTAGTCACCAAAGGAAGAAAATAAAAGGATCAGTAGAAGTCAGGAATGACGAAGTACAAAAATGAAGCCATTGGGAACAAGCCTGTCGGCGACAAGGCTACAAACATAAGCAGCTTTTTTTAGAATGCCTTTTGTTTGGAGTATAATTGAACATGGCATGTGTCCATTACCAACTGCAGCCAGCAGAATTGTTTCTAATGAGAGGAGGGGGAAGTGTTCTGTAAATATTTATTCTGTGTTGGTGCTGGTATCCTATGGGGATGAGGCACTTCCTAGGCAAACAGTAAGGAGGATCTTAAATAGCATCTATTGGGGCAAAGGCTTTTTTTGATCAGCAGTCTTCAGTAAATGGTGCTTGTCAGCCTCTGAAAGCCACCCGAAGGCATCCATGGTCTGCTCTCTGTCAGGCTCTGGCCTGCCAAGGAAAGCCTACAGTGCTGGAAAAGAGCCAACTCTGTGCTGGTCCTTAACAGTGGATGTCAAGAAAGCTGCCACTGCAGTCCAGATGTGAAACACTGAAACGACAGAGAATTAAATTGCTTCTCTCTAAAACAAGCAGGAAATCCAGGTCAACAGCAAAATAAAATTGGGCTGAGTAGAAGTAGCAAAAAAAGGTCAGTCAAACATGACTTGATTTAAGATCACTGTAAATCGTAACCTGTATCACTGCAGTGGTATGAGATCTGAAAAAGTTTACTTCTAGACTCAAAGTGCTTAAAGAGGGGATACACTAAGTTAAAGTAATCATGAAGTCCTTTAAAGAACTGGCTAGCTTGCAGATTTCTGGAACAGCTGTCAGTGCAACATAAACACTTTCTAAAATGGAGCTGGAGAAATTGCCCTTTAGAGTGATTGGAAATAACCTAGTTGATGGGTAAAGTCAAGTCTGGATTTCAGGAAGTTGGAGCCATGCAGGAAGACAAGGAGGAAGACTTTGGCCAGCCTCCTTGAGCCCACTTATTACTAACAACTGACCATGCACTCAGGTAACCGGTTTATCTTGTCCAGCTGTGTTTGCCCCAACTGTGGGCATCATTCCTAGGAAGCTGGGCAAGTGTGGCTCATGCTGTGTTCAGCAAAGTATTTCCCTTTCCAGCAAGCAGATGCACTCAGCAAGCTCCATTCCCTGGGCTCTGCCACCACCATGTACGTTGTGTGATGTGCACCATCTGTTGCCTTCCACCAGTGGGACCACCTTCTTGTTCCAAACAGCAAGCAATTAAACTAGTACCATAGCTCAGCAACATTCAGCCTGTCATTAAATTCTCTTAAGGTATTATTTACCTAACTCTACGCTCAGAGCCATGTGGTAGTATCTTACTGTTTATTGAACAGGTTGAGTAAGGCTTCTGTGCTTAAGCAGGCTATTTGAGGCTCAATTACAGGCTGTGTTTCAGTGATGCTCACTTGATTTTGGGGGATCAATTCTTGTGAGACAATTACTGCATATAAATGCATATATCTTGGAATTGGAAGGTAGCCCTGGAGGTCACCTGGTTCAGCTTCCACTTCAGGGTAGGACTGCTGTCAGTCCTAAATCAGGTCAGATATATGCTGAGTAGCAAAAACCTCTGTGGTAGAACAAGCTAGGATAAGAAGCAGCTTCAGGTGAAAGGGGATGTTGCTGAAGATCTTAAGGCTTGATTCAAGAACTGGCCAGATCAGTCCTAAGATCTCCAGATCCAGCAGAGAAGAATAACATTCCTAAGGCATAACTTGCTTATACTGGCTGAAACATCCTCCCACGATGTTTCTCATTGCAGATACTCAGATATACATGGTCGAGAAGCGGTGACAGCAGGATTGCTCCCCTCACACATCTACTAAGCAATGGCTTGCAGTTTCTCCAAGTCCCAGGAAGGAGGGATATGGAGCGTGTGTAATTATTCTCTTAACTAAGTGAATTTTTAGCTAAATCCCAGCAGGACACTAAGGTGACTGAGCCCGGACCATGCGACAACCACAGTGAGCTGTCTTTGGCAAACTGGAAACAAGAACATTAATGTTTCCTATCTCCTGGAGCAGGGCAAGGCACCGTGGCCATGAACCAAGTGCTCATCAGTAGATCACTCAGCTTAGTGTGATTATCCAAACTCCAGAGCAAGCGTAAGAGCCCTATGTGAAGCACACCTGGCTGGTTTGACAGCTCCTGAGCAGTTCTCCTTTGTATGATCAACCACAGCGCTGCTCTTTCTCTGCCGTGTGAAGCAGGAGAGCAAACTATGGAGTTGTTGGCAAAATGAATGGCAATATCTGGGGTGCATGCAATCCCTGACTGCCCTAAAGCAGCAGCAAAAGGCAAGGCAGGCTGCAGCATTACGACAGTTAAGGACTAATAGAAGGAAACAAAATGTCCCATCTTGCTTTCCAAAGACAAGTGAACATTTCTTCAGTGGAGCTCACAGTTACAGTATTAGAAGAAATAGAGCTGCTTTTATCAAATAAAATGCATTTCATTTATAAAAATAGCCAAACATTTCTGCTAATTTATGGTTCCTCTTCTGAGCACATGAAAGAAATGGAAGAGTTAGCTTAAAAATTACTTTTTTGCCTTAATCTTGAGGACAGGCAAACCCGTGGCAAACACTCAGCTCCAAAAGCCTGGTGTGGAAAAATATTCAGCAAGTTGCCCACTTCGGTCTGGTTTTGCTGATGTACAATGTAATTTCAATGCTTTGGCTTGCTGCCGTTGGAGGAATAACTCATTCAACACCAGGCTTGAGGAGAAAAGGCTGGATTGTTTTTAATACATTGACAGCAAGCAAGAAAAGAAAGTTTGACCCCATGAGATCTCCTCACTCCAAAAGCCTGAAGAATCCAGTCATTGAAAGAACCCATTCAGTTACCATGGAAAGATTTATGTGGGAAGAGATCTCTCTGGAGCTCTGTAGACCAAGCCCCTGCTCACACTAGGGATAACCTTGTGCTTGGATCAGGTTGTTCTTGCACTAAACAAGAGTCCTTACAAAGACCAGAGCAGTTCATTCGAGCACACTTTTATGAATCCACTCCATTAGAGGTTGTGTCACGAATTCAAGAAACCATTTTTAAATGCTGGTTTTGCAATCAATTAAATATTCCATTTTCTAAATGACAAGTAAAAAATTGCTTCATTCACTATTTCCTAACAAAATAAAATGTAAATTGTCTGAATTAATGCGTGTTATAACTGTACAGTGCTTGAATAAATGTGAATAGATTAACATATCCACCAAATTAAAATGAGTGCCAATTTTAATGTAAAGTCTATATTTATCAGCATATCACATAGCTCTCAGCCGGAGACAGTAAACCTACCAAAATAAAAGTACAAATGTAGAATGAGGACTGTTTAACCTGGGATTAAAGTCAGCAATTCATAACATTTTGGTTTAAACCAGAATACTCTTTTTTTGTCTGTGGAGATGGAGAACTCAGCCCTTGTCTGAGTGGGCTGGTACCCACATCGCTTCACACAGGCCCATAGCTACCAGGATGAAGGTGTTTAGAATCGGGGTCTTGAAGTAGTTTCTGCTTCGCGGAAGACCTAGAGCTGAACTGGAAGAGGACCTTTACTCAGCCGCTGTGCAATGGCTCTGATGGTTTCTTGGCTGGGCTGTCCACTCTTTCCTAAGTACGAGGTGGCAGCTGGTCTAGAGCCCAGCATGCTGCTGAGAAGCAGCTCTGCATCCTCCAGATGCAGCACTGGAGGACATCTCAATCCACCTCTTGCAGGTGCTGGGGTTGGTGGGGTGGGGGGGAAGAACTGCTGCTTAATCAGTGTCTTCATTGTCCCACATCTCAGCCTAGCACTACTGCCATCTTCTGCCTCTCCTTGAGATTCCTGCCCCAGGATGCTTGATTTGGGGGCAGATGGCTGAACACTGGCTCTGAAGCTGGTTTTCCTTGTGACTTTATTGATGCTGGTAGGGCCTGTGCTGTGAACACAGATGAGGCCAGGGCACAAGGGCCCAGTTTTCAGACATTGCTGCTGGTGGGAGTTTGTGGTGGAACACACGAAGTGGGAAATGCTGGGAAACAGCCGCAGTAAGAGAACAAGGCTCACTTGCAAGAGGAGCTTGTCTGCCGATGGGTGATCCCTCACAAACCAGACAGGCCCTCCCGAAGCTGAGAAGAGACACAGCAATCAGATAGCAACATGGAAAACACAGCTCCAGCGAGTTGTTATCCTGCTGTTACACATCCCTGCTGCTGGCATCAGGTACGCCGTGTGCCCGGGGGTTACAGCTGTGTGCATCAGCTCAGGAACAGCATCTGCGGGAAACTCCATTTCATGGTGGCTCTGAGAACAAGATTGCGAATCTGCTTCGGTGCAAAAATGACACAGTTTCTACTGCATCATCAGGGATGGAGGCTTAAAGGTGCCAAGTTAACCCTTGGGAATCAGAAAATACTGGATTAACATCCCCGCTGTGCTGTGCATTACTGATCCTTCTCATTGCTTGATGCAGCAGAAAGGAACAGACTCCCCCATAGCTTGCAGCACTGATGTGTCCTGTCCAAAGGACTGTTCCTCCCACAGAAATGAGTTCCTTTTTTGTGGTGACTTAAAACACAAGTGCCCCATAGCCAGCAACAAACCAAGCTGATCAACAAAGCACAGCAGTGCCTCCTGTGCTCGCTGTCTCCCAAGCCTGCTGGGCGCACGCTGCAGACCAGCTTCTCAATGCATGTGGTGCATTGACCATGAGAGTTCCTTGAGGGATTCAGACAACCTGAACCAAATCCAGGGCATGCCACAGTGCATGAGAAGTGCTAAGTGGCCAACCTGTCCTCACATCGCTAACCACTTTCTTCCCTAATATACAGTAGCTCCTCCAGGCGTTGCTACATAGAGCACCAACCAAGCATCAAGCTTTGACAGCTCCTTCATCTTCTGCCTTGTGTTTGAGTTCTCAGTGTATGTCCAGGGACTGTGGTCCATTCATTCTTGTTTCCTGTTTTCATAAGCCATAAATCTCTTTCTGGCACATGTACACACAGACTGTGTAGCCAGTACCTGCCAAACATTAATAACACTGTGTGACATGACACATTAGTGTGCTTCCCTACATCGTGTATTTCCATCAGCAGCTGAGGTCAGCACTGAGCAACCCTGGGAAGCTGCTCAAGAACTCAGCCTGGGCTCTGCTGTCATGGGAGAGCAGAGGGGATTAGCAGAGCTGGGCAGCTGGAGGAGCTGGAGTTGTCTAACATCAGCTAATAAGCAATATGTCTCAAGCTAAGCAATGGAAGACCAGGAACTGGCTATAATTTGCAAGTCCCAGCAGGGTTGCTTGGTTTAATGTGAGTGGCAGGAGGTGGCTGGGAGATCTCTCCTGCTCTCTGTCTTTCTAAGAAGCTGCAAAAATACCCCTAAAGCTCAATGCTGTTGATAAATGATCAGGCTTCAAGCTTCTCAGACACGTTAGCTTCCAACATCTTAGAGCAAACCACAGCTTGTCTCTTGCAAGGACCAGCAAAGACACAGTGCTGTTTCCAGAAACCTTTTTAATAGACTGGAGTGATTTGAGCTTTCACCATGATGACCTGTATGGCTACTCAGAGGACTGGCAGGTGATGTGCCAGCCTTGCAATCACAGCCAGGGCACCCACAGTGCTCCACCGCCATTGCATGGTTTGTAGTGTACACTGCACACTGCTCCAGTCTCCTGGGCTTTATGATAGAAGTGACTCCTTCAGCAGCACCCTGCTACATGGTGAAAGCTCTCTCTGCTTTGCCTGCAGCTCCTCTTCCGTTCTTTAAGGGTGTCACTTCCCAGCCAAGCAGAGGCTGTGGGGTGATGCAGCGGCTGCACAAAGCCACTGCGCTGCCCTGCATTCTGCTTACGGCTGCACTTCTTGTAGCTGCTGTGCCAAGCGTTTTCTTTCCAACCTCCCTGACAGCTGCTTGCCCGTGGTGGTGACGGTCGTGTCTTTCCCTCTCACATCACAAAGTGCCCAGCCATGGGAAGTGCTGTGTTGGTGTCAATTGACAGCGTGCACATGGGGGTCACTGTGTCTGTGCCCCACGTGTTGGTCTCTGCAGTAAGAACCAGCGTGGGCACATGGGTGTGGGTGTCCCTCAAAATCAGCCCTGTGGGGTTCTGGGCACCTCTGCACCGGTGGCCCCAAAGCCTCTCTTGCTGGCACCGTTCCCACTTCTGTCTGAGAAAGTTTTCCCATGCAGAGAGCGGTGCTCAGGGCACCTGTGCTGAAGGCAAAGGGAGAGGAGACCAGCGGGTGCTCCATGACTCGCTGGGGGTTCAGAGAGTGGCACGGCTGCCCAGAAAAGATCAAGCCAGCTTCCCACTGCATCCCAGAGCAAGCTGGTGCTGGGGTGCATCCTGGGGAGGCATTGGGGGGGTGTCTCAATCCTCTGCAGCTGGGAGAGATTTTGTCGCCTTTCCTCTGCAGAAGAGCACAAAATGCTTTGCAATATAAGGTACCCCAAAGGTACCGCTTTTGAAGCACCCTCAGCACAGGAGTAGCCTGGCCATGCCTCAGATGCTGCTGCAGGTTGCTGCTAGCCACCACCGTGTCACCGAGCAGAGGGGCAAGCTCCCCACTTGGCTCCCATTCCTCTTGCTTGCCTTGTCCCCGCAGTGGGACACAGGCTTGCCTTCCTCACGGGATGCCCATCTCACCCCACCCCTGTGCTTCAGCTCCCCTCCACATGCCCTTCCCCAGCCCTGCTGTGATGCCACCCCCTTCTCGTTCCACCACCATCCCCTTCTCATTCCGCCGTTGCCCCGGGCCACCAAGGAAAACACAGTGCTGAGGCCTGGGGCAGACATGCTGGGGCTGCTGTGCCTCGTGGGTGAGTGCCCCTGCCCGCTCCCTGCCCGCTCCCTGCCCGCTCCCTGCCCACCTTCCTTGGCCCACCACGGAGCCAGCGCTGGAGGGAGGCTGGAAGCCCCTGCTGATGCTGCCCCTCATTCCTGCCCCATTAGACCTCCCCACTGGGACCCAGGAGGGTGGCTGGAGGGACATAGGGCTGGGGCAGAGCATCCCACTGGCAGTGCTGAAGGCAGTGGGAAAGGACCCAGCTAACGGCAAAGGAGAGAAGGGAGAAGAGGGAGGGATGTCCCCATGGAGGGGCTCAGGCCCCTGGTGTGGTGGAATGGGCAGCCCACAGAGGTGGAAGCGGAGCCTGCATCATTGTGGGTGCCTCCAGAGGCACCAGGCAAGTGAGGCTTTTGTAGGGGAAGAACCCAAAAAACCCCTCAAATTAAACAAAACCAAAACTAAAAATCTCTCCCCTCTATTCAAATCAAACTCCTCAAACTCACCGATTTCTATCATTTTAATTTTTATCTTATTTTTCTTTTAAGATTTTTCCTTTTTTCTTATTTTTGCTTTTTTCTTTATTTTTCCTTTTTGCTTGTTTCTTCTCTTTTTCTCTCGTTTTTCCTCTATTTATTTTTTCCTTGCAAATTTTTTCCTTTTTTTTCATTCTCTCTTCTCTTCCTGTTTCCTTTTCTCTTCTTCTTTTCTCTTTTTCTCTTTTTTCTTTCCTTATTTTTTTCCTTTTAAACGTTTTCCTTTTTTCTTGTTTTTATTTTTCCTTCATTATTTGTTATCTTTTTTTCTTTCTTCTTTGCCCTTTTTTCTCTTTTTTTTTTGTTTTTTTATCTTTTCTTTTTTTATTCCTTTTCTTCCTTCCTTCTTTCTTCTTTTCTTTTCTTTTCTTTTCTTTTCTTTTCTTTTCTTTTCTTTTCTTTTCTTTTCTTTTCTTTTCTTTTCTT
>JBCJKH010021097.1:0-12177 GCA_039877255.1 Loriculus beryllinus | reverse complement strand
GAGCCTTAATTTCACCATTTCAAACGTAGGCTTAGTTATCAGCAACAACTGTCTTATTTCATTCTTAATTTATTTATTCCTTTTTTTGTTAGGACACAGGATTAAGTAGAGAGCAAATTCTGAGCATCTCCTTTATTAGTATGGGACTTACTCATGTAAAAGTTACCAGCCGTGTTGTAATGAGAATGAAGGTCATGTATCAAAGAAGGTAGCCTATGGATGATAACACCTTTACAAGGGAAAAAAGGTTCAAGTATTGATTTTTAATATACTTGTACTTATACTTGGTGCATGAGGTCACTTGGATGATAATAAACCAGCAGGATACTGATGCAGAACAAATTAACAAAATAATCAATTGACTGCAATACTGCTCTGGGAGGGCCAGAAACCACAGCACTCTAACTGTGCTCTATGCTCCTGTGACTGCCAAGATAATCAGCTCCTCGTTTTGACGGAACAGGGTTAATTGTACTGGTGAGCTCCTGCAGTTAAATGACTCTGTTATATTGAGCATAAATGACAGATATACTAAATTACACCAGCGGGTCCACAAAAGAAGAACAGTACACACAACTCCAACCTCAAGAATCAAGAACTTCAAGACAGGAGAATTCAGGCCAAATTCCAGAGGAAAAAGGGAGTCTCACTGGTGACATCTATTAGGCATGGATTTTTAGAAGCAAACATAGCAGTGAGATCATCAGCCAAAGAAGCAGTGGTTCTTTTTTCTCTAAAGCCTCAAGGTCAACAGAGGTCTGCTCTGGAAGGTGAAATAAAGAAGTCAGGCTGGTGATTGGACTTAGGCCCTATGAGAAGGGTACTGAAGACCAGCCTCCCATGAAGGTGGTTTGGTACAGTGTGTCCAAATCCACAAAGGCATTATCAAATAAAACACCTTTAGTTAGTGGAAAGCTGTCTTGGCTGTGGCTATCATTAATTTCTGGTATCCAAAGAAACATAGAGGCAACAAAAGATGGGGGCAGAGAAGTTCAAATGAGACACAGTGATGCGCACAACTAACTCCCTTTGAGAAGTAACAAGAATGTGGTATCATGCACCTACAGCAACTTCGGGGGTCTAAGTAAACATAGTTAATTTTACTATCCACTCCACATAACCTAACAGGTATATTTATTAGGGAAATACACTCACAGAGTACACACTCATTACCTGTATTGTCTGACAGCTGCTTGCTAATAAGCTCTGAAGATGTCACAGAGGAGCACCCATCTCACATTCTTACACGTTTTTGTTAAAGCCCCAAAGTAACCAAGTTTTGTGTGACTCTGCACTACAAAATGAAAGGAATAATGCCAACCCTCTTCGCTAGCTAAAAGAAACTGCAGACCCACTTGAACTGTAACTAAAGTCAGATGAACCAAACCAAACTGGATCACTTTTAAATGGCAGTGGGGACAGATCATTTCTGCTACTGAACCGATAACCTGGGGTGGTGAGGCTGCTAGACTCCATCTAGCCACAGCAATGCAGAAAATTGATGCCTTTTGCTTTTGACACAGCTGGATCCATCTGATTGCAAACTTCCTGAACCTGTTTCAAGGCCCAGAAAGAATGAGCAGGGATATCAGGGGGCTTGTGTGTATCACTGACCATCCAATATTTATTAATCAAATGACAGCTGCTCCTCTGATGCAAGCGAATAACTTTCAAAGGTTCTCATGAATCTCTCCATACATAGCAATGAGTCACTGTTGTTAACTGTAGGTGTCTTTAGAGGATTACTCATAACAGAGTCTCCAAGTGCCTCTCCTACCATTCATCCCTGGGGAGATTTTTGTACAGGGACTCTCTCCCCAAGCTACCTTGCCACTTGGTAGGCTCAGTTAGAGACATTACAGCAAAGATGCAGCAGCTGTTAAATCACAAGTTTGTAAGATTTCATGAAAGTAAAAATGCATCTCTCTCCATCAAAATACCTGTGTGGCTCTTGTTTCATAAATTTTAAATGGCTGTTTTCTTAATGACAAGCATAGATAGAATTATAGTTTCTTTGATTTACAGGGGAAGTCACGCCTGTGGTAAGATAGGTCAATTTTTCATTGTTCTTAGCCATCCCTCTACCTTACTGCTGTATTTTTGTTTTGTTACTAGTTGAAACAGTGACATTGGATATCAAAGTCCTGCTGCTTTTTTCTCTTATTACAATTGAATGTTCTGGATCAGTTCTAGTTTTTCACTTTCTCTAAACAGCCCCATCTGCTTGCCCAAACACTTGTAAGTGTATATAGACCATAAGCACATACTAAAGCCTCTGGACACTTACGATGTCCCCAGTCATTCCTCTCGGGATGTCTTCTCAGTTCTACTTGACTCCAGCTTGTGCTCTTTGAGCTTTTTTTCCCCTCTCTGGATGCGGTATTGTAAAATGTCACAGTCCCAGCAGAACAAAACAAGGACAAAACACTGCACCATTAAACTCTCACAAAAGATTGCTACCAATTGCCTTGCACAGCAAATCCTGGCACAGGAGCTGCTCACTAACTCCTCTGCAAAAAACACTGAAAATCAAAACACCTGAGGCATGGCCACTTAGGAAACTGCCCCAGAAGTTCAGCATCAATCAGGCATTAGTGAACTATGAACAGCCTGAGCCCAAAGGTTCCATGCAGGCAATTGACCTTTCATGATGGAAACACAATTGAAAGAACTTGTGTTTCAACCAAGTTCATAGTTTTTATAAAAAATATGCAAGAACTGCCTTGCTTCTGCCTTATTTTGTGACCTTTTGTTTTCCTGATATTAGCTCAGTGCTTGGTAAATAAGGAGCTTTCAAAAATAAAAGGAGGGGAAAAGAAATCAATATTTTTGTCCATTTAGCAGGCCTCTCACAGTTCAGTGACATTCAGGAAGCAGTGAGTAAAGAGACAAGGAATCAATGTGTAAGAAGAGGCTGCAGATCATACTCAAGCTGCTCAGCTAAGCAATCAATAGCGCTCCTCTAGCTTCTACTTTGAAATGCAAGTGAGTTGTTTAGACTGCGATGTAAAATGAATGCTGAGTATGGATGGTCTGCCACGGGAAATGCCAATTTATTAAACCAGAAATTTTCACAGGATCATGTCCTCTTTGACAAAGCTTTTTTGCTCTAGGATAAAATTTATTAAGGAGAAAGACTGAGACAGAGAAACAGCCCTGGACATCTTGATATGGAGTGCACTGCCTCAAGAACAAGCAAAACCATTTCACACCTCAGTTTGGCATCAGGGCCATATCAGGATCCACACTATCACAGGCGCTAGCTATTCTAGGAAATCCATTCTTTCTTATTTCCCACTTTTTCTCTGCTTAGACAAGTCAGCAAAAAAAGCAGAAGCATTTCTGAAATCATAAGGAGTTTCCAAAGGAACGAAAAACTGCTTCTTATTCTACAGACAGAAGCTGGCATTACACTTTATGATATATAATGACCAGAAAAGTCAAAGTAATTTATATTTCAAACAATGTCTTATTGCAAGACAGCAGGACAGTCACCTCAGTTACAAAATCGAAGACCTCTGTAAGAAAGAAATTCCCCCAGAGATGAGCTATAACTGCAGGCATTAGTCTCTCCAGTGGGTTTGAAGAGATTGCAAACCACAGGGACACTTCATCATCAGCTTGTGGGTAAATTTCGCACTTTGCTCTCTCACCCGTTACACTGGGCCACAGAAACGATCAGCCTCTCCAAATCAATCCGAGCCACCACCTCTCCGTGCAGGTGTAAACAACAGCATGCCTGGTGACAGAGGAGAAAATCAGGCCCCATGCATGTAGGGCACTATCAACTGCACATCCTGCCGCCTTAGCTGCAAAATGAGCTGCTACAAGTCACAGTTTTCCCTTCTATGACATACCTGTGCCAAGTACTGCAGATATACCTTTCTTAAAACATCATTCTTGAGCACCCCCTCCCTTTTTTTCTTCTTCCTCAGCAGCAAGAGTCTTTTCATAGAGAGATTTTTACTTATTACAAAGACCACCATCAACCTCTGAGGTGATACTCAAAGAAGGTAGGTCTAGGTTATATCTGCAGCCTCTCTGTGGTCTAAAAAGGTTTTAGTTTAAACGGGAATCAGGCCCAGTCCATCTTTAAGCTTGTTTGACATTGAGACTAGCTTCTGGATATATCTGTGCAGCACAAGAGAGAAACATGCTCACTTGGTGCTGGATCTTCTAATTTAATAAATCCCTCTTTGTCATTTGTTCATTTATAACTTTGGGTTGTTTCTTATATTGCTGGGCAGTCTTCCAGCAAAGACTTTCCTCCTGCTCACTGGTCCTACAAGGACAGAAGTACTACACAGTCTGCCTTTATATAACCCCCCTTTTAGATATTCCATTAGTACGGCTCCTGCTTCCACACAAGCAGTAAATATCTGATACATCCCAAGAGAACAGGAGTGCTCATAGGCTAAAGAATCCTCTAACTCTGTTGATTTTAAGTTAATTTATTCCATGAAGCAAGTCTCTAGATAAGCGGCTGAGAAAATATCACTTGGAGAAAAGTCTGTTCAGTTGGGTTTGTATGAGAAGACTCAGCTGGCAGGTAAAGTTACTCTCTGTCAAAGTCTGCCCTTGACTCACCCTGATGAAGAAGAGACTTCACGTAAATGTGTGAATACTCGTGCTAATGCCCAAACACATGTTCAGTCACGAAGCATCATTTGTAGCAGCTTTACCTCTACCTTCATGCATTTCCTTTCTAAGGACACCAATTTGCTTCACAGACCTTAAGTTCAAGTGCACTCCATATGGACAGACTGGAAGTGCCTTGCAATATGTCTGTGCAGGTATGCGTCATCATTTAAGGAAACTGAGTCACCGGAGGATAAGACCTTGAAGTCTGTAGCATGTGCTGAATAGACCTCCTGGTCTCCAAAGTGATTCTGGCTTCTGACCTGTGCTATAACTCATCATACTCCTACTTCATTCTTCACAGCCTCTTTCCCACTCAAATTTCATCTAATAGCTCATCATTCACCTTGAAATATCTGCTTGGAAAAATATAATACACATTTTCTTTCACAGAATTACTGGCATGGATTATCCCCTTCCCACATCAACAGTAAATACACCATAATGTCACACTCCTTGAAGAGCTGCATGTCCTTTATGTGATTTATTTTGCTTTCTATGTGTACTCCTTTTCTAAACACCATGTCATAAACCAACACACTTTTATACAGCTGCCTCCCAAGCCCAGTGACAGCATTCAGTCATGGTAACTGTAATGGGAGCTGTTTCGGGTTCCTCTCATGCAGTGGGGCTTAGAGTGAAAGTTTACTTCAGCTTCCTCTGTTGCTTATAGCCCTTCTAGCATATGTGCCCTGTTGGATCCAGTAGCAGCCATAGAAAACTTTTGCCAGAATCTCAGCCAAAAAGCAGCGTCCCAGAATAAAAATTGTATCATGGCAGTAGAAGGGAAGAAAGGCAGACTAGTGTCAGTGCCTCCACACTGCACATGAACCAAGCTGAAAATCAATTTGATTTACATTCATTTAAGAAAGTCTGAATTAAAACAGTTACTTAAAACTAGCTGTGGGCTCTCAAAACCTGAACTCATGGGGTTACCATGAAGAAAAGGTTGGCTCCACCATGCGGCATCTGGACTTTCTCAACTCTGGGCTCAGAAACAGCACAAGTGCCTTTTGATTTCTTTTTCCTGACTACAACCCTGTGAGTGCCCTACAGAATACAATCCTCCTCTTCTGTAACCTCTTCTGCACTATCATTGCTCAAGACAATTATTCCTTTCCCTGTTTCTTCTGCTCCAAGAACAAACGCTGCAGTCTGAATGTGGGGAATATATCTCCCAAAGAGGCATCTGTTTCAGTTAACGTGGAGGGGCTCACCTCTGCACAGACAGAGGAGGCCATCACAAACAACCACTCACTCTTCCTCTGTCAACTCTGGCAGTCTCTGCTCTGACTCAAGTCCCCACCGCACCAGGCAGGCAGTTTGCTAACACTGATTACTGCCCAGTGCTGTCAACACCTCCCCAGCCAGGTGGTAATGACATCTGCAGAAGGCCATTTAGCTTTAATAAAAAACAAAGGCTATTTTTACGAAGCTGCCTGCCTGCCTGCAGCGATATAGCAACAACTGCCAGAAAGTCTAAGCTAATTCTAATATTTCAAACCTGTAATACTTAAACTTCAAGGTTCACATGAGTGGTAGTGATGTATTAGTGAGCCTTTCTTGTCTATTTTTAATGCCTTCAGAACTGCTGCTATCTCAGTAGAGTTGAGATATGGAATTACAAACCACTGATCTTCCTAAAGTGCTGCCTGGTGGGAATTACATGGGCTGCACAATGTCTTCTCTCAGGAAATTCTGTAACAAGGAGCCAGACACAAAACAGAAGCCAATCTTCAGACAGAACGAAAACCGCAATTATGCTGCTGCTCGCATTCATGTATCTGCTCCTGCACCAAACAGCAGAGTAGTTGTTTATAGCACAGCTACTTCTTTATTCTATTACCATAAATACACTGGACAGAAAAAACAAGGGAGCTTGCTCCCATGCATGTCTTTTCCAGCCCAGTGGGAAGCGACTGATGATTTGTATTGATCGGGCTATACACCATTAAGGTTGCAATTGCACTTCTTCAGCTCCTAGATTCAGAGGTTTATGGATCCCTGCCACAAAGCACGTTAATAAAATGAGCAGAGGTTTATGTATGACTGCTGTACAGCACTGGGTTAGCAGCGTATAACTGCCAGGGCCAGGCCATCTGCCACAGAGGAAGCATCAAAACAGAACTGCTTCTGGAGAGCAATTTCTGTATCAACAGCAAAGGTAGGAAAAGCTGCAAACAAGAGACTGGTTTGCAAAAAGCAAAGAAGCAGCTGATGTCCTATTGTTCTGGCCCTTACCCAGATCAGTTTTTAATTGTATACTTTCAACGGCTGACCTTGATCCTTGTCAAGACATGCTGTATGTCAGAACTGTTCTGTTAATCTTCCAATGCTCTCCTCCAATTCCTGCCTTGGAGCCCACAGACAGCACAGTTACAGAGCTCACTGGTGCCCAGCACTGCAGCAGACAGCACAGCCAAGGCAGAGATATCTACATCAGGGCACTTTTCCCATCTCATCCTACAATCTGGCTGCCATCACGTGGCAGAAATCCATCCTTCTGCCCCTGAACTCACAAACTGTGCCTGCTTGAGCACCATATTGAACCCACATTTCCCTAGGGAAAGCCTACAGCTCTTTTCCTGACAAGAAAGTTAACAGGACACAAGTGATTTGGCAAAGGGATCACATCTAGCATGAGACTGTAGGGAGGGCACCTAACATAGAGCAGAGATGGGTCAGCAAAGCAGGGAGGAGATGCCATGCCGGGGCACAGAGCCAGCCCCAACATAACCGAGCACACAAAGAATTAACAGGGAAGGAAGAACCTGTGAAACTGAGACATTAATACACTGAGCTGCTCCCAGCTGAAACTCCCCTCAGCTTGTCACGGACACAGGGCAACACAAGGCACAGAAGTGTGATATGAATATCCTTCATGGGTTTTCTCAACAACCCCCTGAGCAGAGAGGCTTTTTACATCCCTGCCCATGTTCTCCATCAGCCTGTCCCGCTGGCTGCTGGCCAAGCCTCTCCTCTCTCCAAAGCACATCTGCACAATTAAATTAATTGTCAGAAATCATAGAAACAAAGAGGGTTCTGCCTTGATTTCAAGGGACCAGGACATCCAACTGGTTCAGATTTGTCACAAGCCCCTCTATTTATCCACTGCCTAAAGCAATGAAAAGCGGCCCCCTAAAGACGACAAAACTCTATTAATTGGAGATGCAAGTGAGCTTGCAGGGATTTTGGTGCCAGAGCTTTCCCTTGTCCCCACTGGGTCAGAGCACAGGCTGGTTTAAATGAAATTATAAAATTATCATCTCGCTGCAAATTCTTTGAACTTTGCTGCTTTTTTTTTGCCCAGAAATGAGGGAGTATCTTTACAGTTCAGTTATTTGCATAAAATAATTAGGCTTCGGGGTATATTCTCCTCCCAGTACACATACATAACTTACATTAATATTAATAGGGAGACCTCTGTATTCACACTCATTGAGAAGAGGCTGCACCCCAAGGGTCTGAGAAAGACTAAAACCAAAATACACTTCTGCTTATCACTAAAGATTTCCATTCACTCCTGTAAACTGCTATCTTATTATATATTCCTTGCTTTTCCTAGTTTATTTACATTGAGACAAATATTTAGCAAATCTCAGAAGAAAATCACTCGTTCAGGTTTTACACAGCTGGCAATCAGAAATGATGCACGTGGATTCTATGGAAATGGCTCTTCGTGTTCAAACTTTGAGCCTCAATCCATGTTACGGTTTCCATAGAATAAAAACTTAATGGAGAAGCTTCCTTCATGAAATTACATTTCTTTGATATAAGAAGTGATGAATCTCTGTTTAATACTAGTAGTGCCTGCTGCACACACATTTAAGGGCTCTTCAAAAAAAGCCAGCATCAACTTGTGTTATGGCAAGCACCGAAGAAGTGACTTGAGTGACTTTGAGAAGAAATAAACTACCACCACAGAAGGACTGACTTTATGGTGGTTTGAACAGACGCCTACATTGAGATATGCAGTCCCATGTCTCAGGCCACTGCAGTCTGAAGTTGTGTAAAACATCCACTGCTAAATGACAGAATCACGGGCTTGGCAAGATGTGGACAACACGATCATATCAGAGATTATGTCCTTTGTTCTGGGCCTTTCTTCTAAGAGCGAGGTGAGCTGTACCTATGAATGACCATCACAAAAGGCAAATGAGGAACAATAAGGCACTGCTAGAGATAGAGCAGAATTATGCAAGGGATGGCCCTGCCAAAGTCTCGGCTAAAAATGTCATTTTATGAGACTGAAGATAACAAGAGCGATCCGCAAAATGGGGAAACTAAAACCTCTGAGGTCCCTGGAAAGGACTGAAATCTACCATCCTTTCTATGGGTAGGGCCCCTCATTGCTCCTTGCTTCCCTTGCAGGAAGGGCAAACCCAGTTCAAGGTATTCCCTTGTTTCATTTTGCCTCATGTCACCCTGGACTGAATTGCAAATGAGATCAGGGAAGCGCTGTAGCTTAGAAACAGGTTTTTAAATGCAATCATATTCCCTATTCCAACAGCAGCTATCCCTGCAACAAGCAAAAAAGTGGGAATGGTACCAGAGGAACAAAACAGTGAGGTTAGGAGACAAGAATACCTAAACTCAGGAACACCACTGAGAAAAACATGAGGTGAAACCACCACACTGGAACAGTGTACATTTGGTGTTGGCTTCTTGGCTGAAGTGCAAAGACCCAGACCTCTTTTTGTCCAAGGATAAACACAGACTCACTCCATTCATTTCCATGAAATTTCAGGTTTCCACTGCTGCAAATCGGAGAAACATCCATCTCTTGTGTTTAACACCATGCCTGTGAGAAGAAAAACTGTTAACACTCTCCCTGTGGCTGAACTGTAGTTCAAACTTGCTGCGCTGAACTGGTGAGGACAAATTATTCTTCTTTGCTTCAGAGGAAAATGCCTGTTTCAGAAAAAGTAACCTAATCAGAATATACAATCCTTGGGTGAGGGAACCCTGTACCCCATTCCTCCACAGGTGCCTACAGGTGATGGAAACTGTCTAGGGCAATTTATCTTCCCTTTATCATAACTCACAAAGCAAGCAATGGTTAAAGAGGAAGAAAGCACAAACCCCTCATACCTCACACTAGTGTGTAACTAAATTCATGGTTTAGTCAGGGATGAAGGAAGCAGCTGGTTATTTGATTTGTTTTACCTTGGGAATTGTTATGAAACCAGAGTCCTGGAAAGCTACTGTGCTGTCCAGTAAAAACTTATTTGAGGTCCTTATAGAAAACATGGAGGAAAAGAAAAAAATCCCATTCCTGTTGTCAGCCTTCACAAGAAAAATAAAGGCAGAACTGAGAAAAGTTCTCTCCTGTACCTTCCTCATATATCCTCTCTCAATTTAACACACAGCTTGCAACGAAAACCCCATACAAATCTCAAGGACATCATTCATCATGTCTCTCATCAAAGCCCCTAGTTCCTCTAGTCAGGGTGGGTAGACAGCTGCTGCTTCAATCAGGCAAAACATATTAAAAGAGGTTTCAAATCACCTCACGAAGGAGACAAAAACTATTTATCATTTCATTCTACATCTCCATCTGAGGGTAACACACACCAAGAAGATAGAACCTCAGCCTGGAGGCAGTGCTGCAGTTTGGGATCAGAGCTAAGAATATGTCTTGTCCTAGTGTTCTATGGATGCTCCTGGCTGTTGGGGCAGGAACACTGAAAGCAGCTAAATGTCAGCTTCCTACCTGCAGAGATCCGAGACAGCTCCCATTTCCATGAGCAAATAGTATAATAAAAACCACTCAACACCAACACAGCCCTAATCACTAAGAAATCACTGATATATCTCACTGCCAAACAATACCTTCCCCATCCCATCGGCACACATTTGGGGTCAGTAGCATAATCTAAAGTAGCACAAAGACACACATCCCCTGCCTGTTTCTTTTCATCTGAAAATGCAAAGACGGGGGTGTTGGATTTTACTTTCTGGGAAATGCTGCACCTGTATGTTTTAAAGATATAAACTGCTACATGTTCACTTACATAACCTGTGCATAGTTTATGCAAAAAAAATAGTTGTTTATTGGACAGCAAGAATGAAACAGTAAATGAAAAAATATCACTTGGGTTGCAGTCTCCTGAGCACAAAAGTCTCCCACTCAAATCTTTATCACGCTAGAGATGTAAATATGTTTTCTCCATCTGCTGCTGCTGTTACGCAGGATGAGGAAGCACCATCCTGGGAAAAGGTGGAAGGAGCCATGGGAAAGCAAGGACAGGAGCAGAGGCAGGATCACTAGTATTGGATTATACCCAGGGACAAATGCCTCCATACAATTCAGTTATTATTTTATGCTTAGATAGCCTCTAGCGCAGTAATTTCCCCTGAGCCTCCAGATCATGCATGTGGAAACACTAAATGACAACAGTAATTACAGTTTAAGGTTGCTGTCCTTTGTTTAATTCTTTTGGGCTTCAGAGGATCTGCACTAATCTCTTGGGTTTTATTTTTCCCCCCTGTTCTCATCTCAGTTTTCTCATTGCTCAGGTGCTGTAAAGACCACAAATGGCTGTAATCCAACCTTGGGTTTTCTTTTCTTCTTCCCCCCCCCCCTTTTCCAGAGCAGTAGATTAGCATCTGGAAGCTACTCCTGCGTTTGCTCTGCTTTGCTGTGTGACCTTTTGGAAAATTTAAAGCCTCCCCTCTGTTTATTTCCAGCATTCGTGAAATGGGCATAATCCATACCTGAAACATGCTTGGAAACATGCAGTGAAAGACTGTTTCATTATGTACCATAAAATACCACAAATTATTTCAGATGGACAGACAGATCATTTCAGTGGGAGATCTGCAAGTCTTAAGCCACCAAAGCAGTCTCTTCCTCGCCATCATCTGTTTTGCAGGCAGACAAAGTATTTGAGATTTATTTGATTCCACGGCTTACACTGAATTATTCATTGTTTGCAAGTCAGGTAGGTAATTCACCTTGCACACACTTCTCAAGTACAGCACTAATAAGAAAACCATGATGAGTAGATTCTTCTGACAAATAGCATTCCCAGGTAAACAGCTGTCTTTAGGGAAATACGTCCTTTATGCAAAAGTGTTCAGTGTTTCACAGTGAATGGCAGGACACCAGCAGGCGTCAGTTTGACTCATACTCCTAAAAGCAGTGTCCTTTTTCATACCTCTCAGCCTGAAATTTGCATTTCTTTCATACGCTCAAACTTTCTTCCAAACCTCACTGACACATGAAAGTGAAAACATTTCATAATTAAACTCCAAATTCCACTGAGAGTGCATATGGCAACTCTGAAATGGAACAAAAAACATTTTTTCACTATGACAAGTTGCTCACTGCAGGAAGTTTTCTTCCTGCGACAAAATTAACCAAATCCAATCATTTATATCCCCTTTTCCAGGCTTCTCTCCAAACAGACTCCTGGAAGTAAAAAAGAAATAAATCATTCATTAGGAAAAATTCTTCCCCGTAAGGGTGCTGAGGCGCTGGCACAGGGTGCCCAGAGAAGCTGTGGCTGCCCCATCCCTGGCAGTGTTCAAGGCCAG
>JBCJKH010021095.1:2801-18496 GCA_039877255.1 Loriculus beryllinus | reverse complement strand
GTATCCACACCAGGGATGAAGGTATGTCAGAAGCCATAATTTTCATTCCATGTAACAGTTTTACAGTTGGGGAAGAGGTAAGCCTCTACCTAATTTATTTCACTCCTTGCCTGCTGTTAAACAAGTCAGTTTTGCAAGGCTATGACAGCTTCACTTTCCATCAAGTTGTCAAAAATTTTGTCAAGTGTAAAATAAAAATTTGGCCATTTAACCAGGGCTTCCCACTAGAGCAGCAGCCACAGGATGTTCAGTCCTGCGACAAGCAGGCCCTAGCTCTTCTGCACTGGAAAAAGAAGATTGACAGTATGAACATAGTGGTTTCATGGCACATACGTAATATGAAGATTTGTATATGCATAGAATCTGACACATCAGGAATGGGTTGAACTTACTGTGCAGGTAAAAGTTCCCAGCATAGGGTACATAAAACTATGGCCATGTATCCTGATCATCCTGGGCTCACTGCATAAGTACAGCCTGGCAGGCATATTCATATGCCTATCTGGGATTTTCCGTATGAAATATAGGATCATTCCATTTTTGTCATTCCTTATCTCAGACTATTAAGTTGTGGGATATGGGGTTCAACTGTCATGAACACATAAAACAATATGACTTGTATTAAAACGACAAGCTATGGTTCTTTTGCCTTGGGGTAAATTTTTTCAACTCTTGGATTCCTCATGGTCTTTGTATTCTTTTGTTGAAACTTGAAAGATATCACAAAATTAGATGACCCTAACAGAGAGACATTGGCTGCAGCTAAAAAAGATGTTACTGATCACACCTGAGTAAGGAAAGTAAGGGACACCTTCAGCTTGGGATTGCCTGAAATAACTACTCCAGCTGTCAGAATTAAGGCACTTCCAGGTTGGAAAATGTCACAAGACTCACACTTTTAGCAACAATGGGCCACCACGGGAAAAACAGAGTTGTTCATCTTTCAGACTCTGGAGAGATCGGAAGTCTAAACGAAACTTAGAGCTGCAAAAGCTTGGAATATGATAAAATATGCTCATCTGGAAATGGTCTAAGAATCTTCCATGGTGGTTACCGGCAACAACTGAAGAACCTAGATAGATAGGTCCCTCCTTCACAGGATCCAGGAAATGTTGTCAGAATGGACTTTCTCAAAATATTTTATGTTTCCCTTCATAGTGGTTAAGAAAGCTACATCCTACAGATAATGGATGTGGTGCAGAAGATTTGGAATCTGGCACTGGAGCTTCTGAATGTTTGGCACTAAGTATGTTAGCATCCCCCCACTGTGCTAGAAGAAATTCATTGCAACTGCTACCAGTGACAGGACTTGGACCTTTGAGAACAGGAAAAGCTTGCAGGTTAGGTCTGGAACAGATGCCGCCTAGGAGTAAGGAACCTGTAATCAGGTCCTCAGTGAGGGTACAGACATTCAGCAAGACATGACCTAGTCTCAACACAGTATAAAGTTGGGGTATTGAGTTCTGCAGATCACTGTCTGTCCTTGAGGGAGGGAGAAATGAACTTTGGTGGATTCCATGGGGTTCCTCCACATTTCAGGACTGAGGACTTGAGCTCAGTGTTTCTGAACATCTACCAACACACAAAACCATCTCATAGTAGCTCTACAAGAGGAAGAAGACTCAGCCGTTGGCTAAAGTATCCTGACAGGTGAATCCGGGTTAGTTGCCTTATAAAAGTCTTACCTTAACAATCCAGGGCAAAAATCTGGATGAACTGTAATCACATTTGGCTCTTAAAGTTGCATTTTAAGTCCTCTCTGAGGGCTCACCTTAATCCTTGCAAAATGAGACTGTTGCAGTTGGGTGGTCTCTGACCGCAGGTGTACTTCTAATTAAAATGTAATGTGAAAAATCAAGGGAAAGGCCTGCGACAAGGAGCAAGGGGCTTGCTAAAGAATAATTTTTATGGCAGCCTTACTGAATTAAAGCAGGTAAGTGTTTGGAGCAGGTGGTGTTCATACAAAGCAAGTTATTTTGGATCCTTGCTAAAGTAGAAGATGCTCATTCATTAAAGACTTCCCTCCTTTTTGTTGTTTTTATGATTGCTCCTCACTCTGCCTTCCTGCTTTATTTAGTCCTATTTCAAAGCACGCATGACACAAGAAAATTGAAAGTAGAATTGATGGTCCACCTAACAAGACTTTGTCAGAGACCTCGCTTTTAATTCACCAGCTTAATTAAATGCTTTTTCTGCCTCCTTCGATTGGTATGCTCAAGTAGCTTCTCCAGCATGAGGCCTTTTCATATTTCATTACATGACGCAGGATGTCCCTGGCAATATGACAGAAAAAAAGGGTTGGGAATATCCAGGCCTTGCTGTATCTGACACATCTCACTGCAGAGACAGGATTAAGCTGCCAGCATGCAGGTATTTAACATCATTTTGGATGTTGCACATTATCAAAACTAACCTCTAATTGTCACTCCAGAAGGTGCAAGTATCCCAGTAATCCTGTGCCATACCTAGAGCACATGAGAGCATCTTAATTGATGTGATGTACCTATGTTTGAGCAGCTGAACATAACTACACACACATTATTTTGCTACCTCAGCTGAGAAGTAACACACATTAACATAAATCATCAATGCTTCTTCATCAGCATGGCCTAGAAACCTGAATAGCATTGGTACAAACAATAATTTGCACTGCTACAATATCTTACTTGTCATTGTATGCTAGGCCCTGCTTTGCTACTCACCAGATTCTCCAAATTTTTTGCATAGAGAAGGACTATTGGCCTGCCATTACTAGTGAAAATTACTTTGGCTATTAACCATGCAGTCTAGATAGGACATTAAAGTCTTAGCTTGTCACTCTTGGCTTTCTTAGTCTGTGAAAAGAGAGAGGCATCTCCAGAAAGGAGGAAATACCTTGCACATCCCACCCCATAGGCTATTAAATGTACCATGGTTGACCAGCTAACATGAAAAGCCAAGTAAGATGAAATGAATCCCACATTTAGAATCCAAGTCCCAACAGAAATTAAAGATGTGTTTAATTTTAAGCATCATATATTGAAATAGACATTTGCAGAAATACAGGCTTTTGAGCATTTTCTAGATCAAGCAAAAGTGGTTTTCATCATTCTACAATAACTTCTTAACTCTTCCAAAATACGAAAGTTTTAGATTCTTCTTTCTTCCTAAGTTCCCAGCTTTAGCTTGCTAATGAGGAATAATTGGTTTTTATTCACTGATTTGATTCCTTATCACTTACCAGTTTCTTTTCAGGATTGGCAGCTACCAACCTCACATTTATTTAACACCTGGTCTGTTCTGTGAAAGCTCTCTCTCTCTAATTACAGTTAGAGACATATAAAGAATGACCAAATTTAGCTGTAAGATTTTCTGATGAGCATATTACTCATAGAACCGTTAAACTGAGTGTTCTCCATGTACACCAATATTTACCTTTTTCAAATGCATTGATCCTTTGACTTTATTCTTCATACATCTTTGCAGATTTCTAGAGGAGGGATGTAATTATTAATTTGAGATTCTTTTTGAATTGCTATTATTCCATTAAAGTCCCTTCAGTGTGGTATTCCAGTTCTCTAAGTCTCATGAAAGAAGAAAGGGTGGAGGAGAACATGTAGAAGTTAATTATGTCTATTTTTTTTTTAGAGTAAAGAAACAAAAATCTCAAACACAGATGGAAGCTCATTATGGGTTTGTGTTGGTTTTTTGGTTGGTTTTCTTTTGTGATTTTTTTTGGTGAAATTCTGGTATGTGTATTCACAGTATATGCAGTATAATATCCTTCACATAATATTCACAGTATATGCAGTATATGCAGTATAATATCCTTCAGTATTTGGAGACATTCTAGGTCCATCAAGGAATATATGTGGGGATTTCCAGGGATATTCACAGCAGACTGTGCTGGGGTAGATTCCTTCACAATTAGTACTCTAGAAACTTCCAAGGATCAGATCCTCAGCTGAAGGGAACCAGAAGTTCTGCTACCTGTCCAAATCCCATTTTCCATTGCCTGGTCCTACCAGGTCACTGAATACTGGCAGCTGAATTTATTACTGCTTTAGAGCAGGAGATAGCATTTGCTTGATTAATTGCAATATTTTATCATCACCCAAAATGGTGAGGATAAATTTAAATGTGAGCATTATGTCTGTATCACTAAAAACCAAAACTAATCCTGATAAGTGCTACCTGTGTGGTACAGCTATTACTCACACATGGATATAATTTTTGCAAAGACTATGGACCCTATCCTGAGCTTCAGGTCACTCTGGGGAGGAAAAAGCAAAAGCTGAGAGTAGTATCCTCTGTATTTCCCCAGCCAATGTGCTGCTCAGATATTGACATGTAAGTGGGCTTGTTAGTCTAGAGAAGATGAATTAGTGAGCTCATGTAAGTGAAGTTGCATAATAAATGTAATTTACCCCTGGATCCACAGCCTGCATGAGGCTGACCCTCCAGAGCTGCCTGTCTCTCTGCACAGTGCATCAATGCACAAACATATTGCTGTAGAGAATGCATTTAGGTGTCAAAGGGTTGAGGCCAATCACTTACTCCTTTGGCCACCACCTCTCTTCCGCTCCCCTCAGGGGGAAATGTTCCGTGCTTTATTCTTTTCAGCCATCATTTATCTCTTTTGAAAGAACAAGCTTTCTTTGTTTGGAGCTCCTACAAGTTGCACTAGACAGAAGGGGTGGGGGATTCTCTCACAGGGTCTCTGAGGCAAACCTCACAGCTGATTTCTGAGTACACCACATACCATAGTGTCACAAAGATACCACAAACAGAGAAAAGTCATGCAGCCATGTGTTATGGGAGCTGGCCCCATATTTATGCCAAGATTCTGGATTTCCTGGCACTATAAAGCTCTTTGGACCATAGGGATTATACATTGCACAAAGTATCAGATGCCAAACCCTGACTTTTTAAAAAGCACGTGGGAAACAAATCACAATGACCTCTTAAAAAAAAAAAAGGATCCTATAGATATGTTTTTAACAATAACAGAGCAGGAAACTTTGCCTTATTAGACATTTATCCAGCTTATCTGCCTGCTGGCATTCCTCAAGTGCACTTGAACACATGCTGGGCCACCTCAGTCTGGAATCCTCTCCAATTTCACAAATCAAGCAAGGTCAACCCAGGGCAGAGGTTGGATAGGATTCTTTTAGTGAAACCCCCACTGTCTATCAAATATGGTGCTATTCTATTAACTGGCAATGAACTTTTTTGTAAAAGGTTTATTCCAGAGATGAAAACAGCTGGAGATGTTCTTCTGAGTAATGGGTCAAATCCATGTCCTTCTGACTGCCTGTTTGTTGACAAAGTGCTGTTACACTTTGAGCAACACTGGGAACATTCAGCCCAACTGGCCTCATCAAAGTTACTTTTAACTTACTTCCCACCACTCTACAATGCCTTTGATAAATAGCACACTGCACATGGTATCTGTCTTACTGACTTCCCTTTGCCATGGAGGAGGTACGGCACCAAGAGAGTTCCCTGGCCAGAAGAACCTTTGCATACTTGTTCTACATTCAGCATGTGAGTAACGCTGTCAAACTCAGTTGTAGAATTTGAACCAAGCAACATCCACACAGATTTTTCAGGACTTAAACTGTGTTCAGTGGGATTCAAGTAGCAGAAACTTAGGTGTCTGTAGTGTAGAAAACTACCTAAGCTTGTAACTCTCAACTATCCTTAAAGAAAAAAGATCTTAGGATGTAAGCCATATAATCTAGTGAATATGTTCACTTTAGGATGAGTAAAATGTGGAAAAGTATCTGAATTAATTCCTTGGCTTTAGTTTTGGGAGTCAATAAACTGCAGTATATCTTGTTCAGCACTAGGAGCCTTGAAGTCAGTTTCAGCAGTGACATCAGGCTGTGGATTGATGAACACTTTGAACTGTCACTGTCCATAAAAGAATCAGTCCCATTTACCACTTGTCCTGTGCCATTCATTCTCTCCAAAGTCACCAATAGGACTTTCCATCCTAAAAGCTTAGAACATAAAAAAAAATTAACTACTTATTTTGGCTTTAGCAAGGAAAACTCAAACTTAGCAAGATTAGAAAGAAAAAATGGTTGTAAAGAAGACTCTCCACCTGCCCTTTCTGGTCCTACTTGCCTGATGAGTGTCTACACACAGGCTTGCTTTTAGTCCAGCAGCTGTCAGCAGCACCCTGGATTGCAAAGCAGTCCACAGCGT
The DNA here is from genome assembly GCA_039877255.1 of Loriculus beryllinus. Classification (NCBI taxonomy): domain Eukaryota; kingdom Metazoa; phylum Chordata; class Aves; order Psittaciformes; family Psittacidae; genus Loriculus; species Loriculus beryllinus. The sequence goes on along the minus strand of JBCJKH010021095.1, from coordinate 12,304 downwards.
TCCCTTTGGGCCCAAAGGAATTTGTCTTCATCACACTGGAAACTTGCACTCCTTTGTTCATCAGTCTTCTCTGCCACGTCTCTGCTCTTTCTGTGGGCTCCATTCTGTCCACATCTGTGTGTCACCCTCTTCCTGCCCTCCATAAACACCTTTTTCCTAGGGAGGCCTTGCTGCTTTCAGAAGGGTTATAATTTCAATTTCCTCTATTTGGCCCAAAGGGTAGCATCTGATACAAGACAAACAAGCAGTCTTGTCTCCTGCTGCTCAGCTGCATGTTTTGTAACGGACTGACAGTTATAGCACATCTGTAGTTCAATTCCCCTCTTCTTAAGAATATGTTAATTTTTCTGCTGGCCTATTTCTTTGATTGGATTATGCTTAGGTTGCTGGCTGACTTTAACAGTGCAAGAGAGGGAATCTCTAGTTTATTAAAGACATGATTGCAGTCACCTTGGGTCAACCCATGCTGTTGTTGTTGTGCATTCCAACCCACAAATCCATCATTTTGTTCAATTCCAGATCATACAATAATTTCAATCAGAACCCTACTAGTTTAAAAATGTTTACAGAAAAGATGCAGGATCCTATTGGAGGGTGAGTTATTTAGCTAGGCATTCTTTAATGTTCAATGCTTGAAAACTTCTCATGCCCTCCTTGGAAGAATACAGGTTGTGAAGTTCAAAGTTTCATTGGAAAATATCCATCCATCACTACCAGGACCAATCAAGATTATAAAGACAGTTTAAGCCATCTCAGCATAAGAACCATTCATACTGAACTACTCTGCAGTATTGTAGACCAAACAAACAAAATCAAGACCTTTGAACACAACCAAGAGCCCCATGGAATAGGCATGAGAAAAGTAATGAAGATGGACTACAAATTTGGCTGCAGTTGGATTAAAAAGAGTGAAATTATGATGATATCTGCAAATACCTGAATACCTGTAGGAGCAGCAACAAGTGAGAAGGTTGCTATAGCAGTGATGTGTGTTATGCCAGAACCTAAATCCTTGATAGCACAGAGGAGGGATGGGATCTGGGAAAGGGAGGAGATGTGAGAAGCCCAAATGCAAAGTTTTATTAGGTGATTATTAAACTCTTCTGCAGTGCCAAGCACAGTATAAGGCTGCCAGCTTGTCTCACTGCAAAAACCAAATTAAAATAATGAAAGGGGCCCTAATCACAGGGTGTCTAATGGTTGTTTTTCTATCTGTGCTGGCTGACAAGCTCCACTACCCTCATCAGTCTGAGGCAGAAGGTCATAGGTGGCAGAGAAGCTTCCCCAAGAGCAGTGTTCTTTCAGCAAACTGGTTTCCTTCATAGATACAGGCACTTAACCTGGCAATGAAAAGTGTGATGAGAACCCAGACTACCCAGCAGCCAGGGTTACCAGAGACTGGACCCCTTCGCAAAGAAAGAAGAGAAGGCGGGAATGTCTTTTGACCACCTACTCATGGAGCTGAACTCTTTTGTCAAGACTGCTTCATTACGTAGACCCAGGAACAGCATCTAGGAGCCTTGAGAGTGGGTGGTCTAAATTATTCATCACTATAACATAATGAAATACCATCTGGGGCATCTTCCTCCATTTCACACCCCTCAATAGGTGGTCTGAATATAATCTGCTCTTCATGCGTGGGACACAGTAGTCTACTGTGGAAAGGAACACTTCCTCCTGAGGGGTGGAAGTGGGCATCTTTTCCATTATCCCCTGGCTTCAGCCATAAGGAGAAGTAGTCCGGTGTTGTCACAAGCACCAGTTATAAGCAGGGGTTTATAATATCTACACTATAATGACAACTGCAAACAGCATGTGGATGTTGATTAAAATGATCCATGTCCTGATTCAGCAAAGTGTTTTATCAAACATTTTGAATCTGGCTGTGCTTGCTGGGTCATAAGCAAGCATTTGGCAGTGGCTTTTCAAAAAATATGCTCTAACTCAGCAGCAATGTAGCCCAGGAGACTGATCCTATGACACACATGGGCTGGATGCACCCACACCATACACCTGGGAACGTTGTGTAGATCAGGCTAAGGCCTCTTCAACATATATCTCATCTCTCCAAAGGGCTGGTACAAGTTTCTCATTTTCTGACACCATCAACCTTATGATTCTACATGCTGTGACCAATCTATTTTTAAATAACACAGGCAACACAGACCTGCCTACATCACATCTCTGGGGACATTTCTGCCATTTTAACTGAACTTCTCTCTTTTAGGAAGTTTTCTCCACACCTAGATTTCATTTGCCTCAACCTCATTTTCACCTCATTACTGTGGTAATGGTGACCTTACAGGGACTTGAGAAGGTCACCATCACCACACCAGGTTGGCACAGAGAAGGCAATGCAAGACAGACTTCCTTGACCTATGATGTCCACCCATCTGAACACAAGTGTTCTGTGGGATGTGTTAGCTGGCTTTAGGATCTGAAGGCAAATTTCTATGCCTAGAACTAGCGGTTCTGGTAATTCTCCAAGAGATGAAAGGGAGGAATATATAGCGCTGAGCGGAAAGGCAGTGCTGTTCTTTAGAGAACTGTGTGGGGCTGACGTAATGTTCTGTGCTGTGATATTCCCAGTAGGAACATATGACTTTGGGTCACAGGTTTGTGGATAGCCATCTTGTTAACGCAAAGGCAGCTCAGAGCAACCCAGCCCTTGTTTTTCCACTGCATGTGCATATGTGCATCCATGTGGTATTGCCTGCGAGCACAGAATTGGTATGACTGGCACTGCCTTTTGTAAAATTCATGCTTTGTCTTGGTCCCTTCCCAGTAAAATACTCGCTCACCATTAGTGGATCTGGTGAGCTTCTCCTGTACAGTTAATAGTTGGATGAGTTTGTGGGGTGGATGGAGAAAGGGCTTCAGAACTTGTAAATCCCACAGCAAGTTCCTATCTACTCCCACTCATGCAAGAACGCCATGGCAACAAGCTCAAACTGTGCGAATTGGCTGCAAAATACTTTTCTTCAGTAAGTAACACAATACTTTTTCTTTCTCCACACATCCAATATATATTGCACCCCCCAAACACCCCTTACCATCTCCCAAGATGATAAGCAATTAATTAGGTTAAAGCTTCCTTTCTTCAGAGCTAAAGCTGTTAAGGTTGCTGGTCTTGGAAGAGATGTTAAATCTGCTCTCCTCCCTACCAGACCATTCATGCGGAACACCACCATCTCCCCTTTTGGACACTAAGATACAAGTGATGTGAGAGCAGCTGCTGAGCTTGCAAAGCCTAATGAATCTGCTACCATGTCTGAGAAGCCTTATCTGCCTCGAAGACATTTCTTCTACTGATCTTTTGAGCAGGAAAAGAGTTGGGTAGGCAGGTGATTTGGACAATACCCTCCAAGGCCATTTTCTACAGAGCCGTAACACTGCAGATCTATTCCTACTGTGATTTAAATTGTCTTTCCCGTCACAGGTTGAAATTAAAGTGTCAAAATGTGCTATGACTCAGTAAAACACAACAGGTGTTGCTGATTTCCTACCTGGTGTTTCTGTTCCACATTCTTAGTGAAAATGCTTGCTTCTCTATTTCAGAGTCTAAGGTGTTCAGTCTCAAAATGAAATTCAAGCTCCACTGTAGATTCAGGACATACTGATGCCTAGCCTGTTGTCTCCACCAGAAAGCCACTGTGGACTTGATAACTGGCATGCCCACATTCAGACATACTTTTCCTATCTTTTTCAACCCCTCAGGTATATTGCAATTTGTATTACAGAAGTACTGAGAGGCCCTGTTTAAAATGAAACCCCATTTGGAAAAACAAAACAAAACAAGTAAACAAACAAAATAAACCGCAAACCTTAATAAAACAAAGTCTCCAACGTCAGGTGTTTCCAAAGACAATGCAAGTAGATAAACTAAGAGAAAGGGAGGTGAATGAGGAGATGCTATTGTCTTTGAATAGCAACAGTGTTCTAAACAGAAAACAAATTTTTAAACTATTGAAGTCATGCCAGCAACAAAAAATTGGCAGGAACCAGTGCCTGCGCTGAGTGGTGCTGAGCTGCACAAGAAAAGCTGCTTATCGTACAGAATAACTAAAATCATTTGGTCCTCAAATTTGACTCTCTCACTCCTACTATAGCAACATTTCTCTCACCTGAAAGGGTGGCATTCCCATGATGGTTTGTTGGGATTTTTATTTCCTCCAGACTCAATGGTTCTATGTTCTGAATGAAGAACTGGTGTACTGAATCCAAATCCTGTCATGGAAGGACCTGTCATGAGTAGACTCACTCATTTCTTCATTGGCAAAGTCTGAAAAGTATCAAAGTAAATGGGACAAAGAAAACCACATGATCTGGGGGTAATGTCCATTAACTGAGACTTCTTGTGTGATATTGGGCAAGTCCTTAACATATGTAATGAGTTACCCTTAACTGTGCCTTGCTCCTTGGCTTAGACATAAGGCATTTCTATTTGTTTGGATAGCAAGCTTTCTTTGAAGCTCAGTTCCTAGATCATCTCCTGGATACAAATTTTACCTTTCCAGGAGGCAGCGTTTTCTTGACTATCTCAGTGATGGAATCCATTTTTTTTCCTGGGACAAATTTTCACCCTGAAGAGGAGTCTAACACATTGCTCTCCTGCCTCTTGTGCTTGCGCTCATTCTTGTTCATTCCTGTCAGATAAAGTAACATTTTCTTAAGACTGGAAAATCTTACTTTATGAACCTTTTACTTCATGGCTTGGGCTTGGTTCAGCTGAAAAATTAGAGGCCACATCCTCACATAGTATTAAATGGGAATCAGGCCAGTTTCCACCAGGGGAGAATCCAGACTCCTCTGGCAAGAACAACGTTGCTCACATCGAGCAGCAAGGGTTAACAGGCCGTCATGCTTCACTTTTAACATCATCTCTAACAAAAGGAGAACATAGAAAACAGAAAAGGAGCAAGATATTTTCTGAGGGAGCATAAATATAATTGCAGTCAGAGGCCGATATTTTCCATGGTTTGCAGCAGAGTCATTCACAAGACTCAGACATCAATAAATGAACCTTTAACTTGCCTCCTAGGTCTGTTATCCGTTCCACACAGTGCTTTAATTACTTGGTGCCTAAGAAGTATTTTGGACATTAAAGTCTGTCACCCCTTAAGCTGTCTGCCTGACTCTTCATTTCACGAACAAGATACACACAACCTCATTTAGCCAATGGCAGGCTGGTCACACAAGTATTATGTTTTTCCTCTTGCTGTCTACTGTTTCACCACTGTAGGAATTACACAGCCAAGAGCGCAGTAGGAATAATGGCTCTATTCATTTCCCCCGGGACTAATTCTTACAGATGGCAAGCACTGTGATGGGCAAATTAGCTTCTTATTTCATTTGGAGGCTTAAAGTTATAAGCTCATTTTGTTGTTGTTTACGAGATAGCTCACAGCAGGACAGTGCAACCCTGTACATTGCTGTTAGGAGGAAAAGAGGCAAATCCTGTACCAGTGGTGGTCAGGAGGTAGGAAAGGGGATGCTAGGAGCACCCTGTCACTGCTGAACCTGTACCCGTCAAATGCTTAGATCTAAACTCAGGGAAAGCTTTATGGTTGCCTGGGCTTCCAGTCAGGTGCTGGTATGAACAGGAGGCTTAGCAATGTTGCAATCCAGGATCATGGCCGTGGCAGGTTGGTAAATCAGGATTTGTGAGTGCTTCTGGGGAGAAAAGGTAGAAATAAAGCACAGTTTCCACAAGCAGGCTTAACTGCTGTTATATTACTTGGAAATACTATGAAAACTCGGGACATCCTTGTTTACCTGAAAAAACAGCAAACAGACATACCCATGAATGTTTTCTTTCACAGTCATTTTCCTCCAGAGACACACAAGAGAGCAGCAGTTTCAAAACTCAACAGAAGTTCCTTGCAAAGTGAAGGCCATCTTTTTCCCTTTGGTAATCACTGTGTGGTTGTGATTACCCACTGAACTATGGCCATGTGCACTCCTGTACCTTTACCAGATGGCATTTCCAGACAGGGCTGGGCCTTCACGTACATCGTCATTTGTCTGATTTTCCAAGCAGAAAATAGAAGGATATATCCTCAGTTTTTGAGTGAATCAGCATCTCTCTGGAGATTTTAATTTATACCAGTCACTAAACTGACCCATAATGTCACTTTTTACGGGAGCTTTCATGGTCAAAATCTCTTCTCATGAGTAATAATATACCATGAGCAGTAATACAGGATGCTGGATGGGATTTTATTTGCTTGTAAAACCCTGTATTTGTGTTTCAGACAGAAATTGTCAGTGAAACAAGTAACCATCGTTCATCAGAGGTCTTATTAAGAGCTATTTTCCTGCAACTACCATCCAAGATAAAGGTTTTATTTTCTGCAGTGTTTCAGAAGATCATAAGGGATGAGTAACCTTTCCTCAGAGAACCTTAAGGAGAGTGAGCTCAGCCTCACATCAGAGATATTATAGATAATGACGTGAATCATACCAGTGAGATGGTTGCAAATGCATGACAGACTAAGCCTCAGATTCTCTGTCCTCTCTAGTCTTTATCTGTACTGTAAACAGCTCTGTGGATTTTCAGCATTGTGGTTAAAATTGCATTTTTGCTAAAATTACATTTCTGTAATTGCTGAAGCTGGAATACACATGACTCTTTCAATTCTATTCCACCTAGAGGTCTATCAACATCACTGTTCATGTGTCCTGATTTCTCATCTCCCTTGCATTTCCATCTCTCCCAGAAGTCACCTCTGCTCTGACTTATTCCACATTACTTACTCCTGTGCCTGTCTGCTACTTATTTTTCTTTCTATTCTCCACAATAAAAAATAAGAGAATAAGAGCTTGCTTCCCTTCACTTTCGGTGTTTACAGTGTTCCATCTGAGTTATTCTCCCTCAACTGGTTTTATAGTCTTGGAGAGAAAAATGTGCTTTCAGAGTATGATTTAGTTGATCAGCTTTTAGGGATGACTTACATTCTAGATGCTACCTGTTGTATGCACAAGTTCTCTGCTCGTTATAAAAGACCTCAGTGTGTCTTTCTAAGACAAGCACATCTACATAACAAATGATGTTCATCTCCCCTCAAGCATTCTTGTGCACTGAGAAGTTCTTTGTTCACTTCCCACCATGTTCTTTATGCCCTTTCTACCATTCAGCTTTGTCCACCAGACATTTCCTATTGCAGCGCCACACTCTTGACATCTATGGTAATTTATCTTCCTTAAGATACACAATACAGTGTTGCAGAGTCATCAGACACTGGGTCTTTTTTCCACAGTATGGCATGTCCCAGAAGGTACAAAACATTATTCATAAATGATCAAGTGAAATTTAGTTTTTCAGTTCCTGCACCTTCACAGTCCCTCATAGATCCTGAGCTTTTATTCTGGTGTTATTCAGGATGAAGACTGGGAGATATTTTCACAACACAGTGCAGAACAAGTCCACTGTGGCAGAAAGCCATGTTAAGATAACCATCTTGCTTTTGGTTCCTCAACTAGTTGAGGTTTTCCATATGCCACAACCTTGTGTGACTCTGTTTTTCAACATCTTTGTCAGTGACATGAACAGTAGGATTGAGCACACCCTCAGCAAACATGCTGATGACACCAAATTATGAGGTTTGGCTGATATGCTGGAGGGAATGGATACCATCTAGAAGGACCTTGACACACTTGTGAGGTGAGCTCATTTCAACCTCATGAAGTTCAACAAAGTGAAGTGCAAGGTCCTGCACATGGGTCAGGGCAATCTCAGGCACAGCTACAGATTGGGCAGAGAAGAGATTCAGAGCAGCCTTGAAGAGAAGGACTTGGGAGTGTTGGTTGATGAGAAAATGAACATGAGCCGGCTTCAGTGTACTCTCATAGCCCAGTAATCCAACCATATCCTAGGCTGCATCAAAAGGAGTGTGACCAGCAGGTCAAAGGGGGTGATCCTGCCCCTTTACTCTGCTCTCATGAGACCTCACTTGGAGTAGTGTGTACACTTCTGGTGTCCTCAGCATAAAAAGGACATGGAACTGTTGGAAAAAGTCCAGAGGACGGTCACAAGGACAATCAGGGGCTGGAGCACCTCCCATATGAAGACAGCCTGGAGAAGAAAAGGCTGTGTGGAGACCTAATAGTAGCCTTCTATTATCTGAAGAGGGACTACAAGGATGTCATGAGGATGTCAGAGGCTTTTCATTAGGGACTGTAGTGATAGGACAAGAGGTTTAAACTAAAACAGGGGAAGTTCAGGTTAGATATAAGGAAGAAGTTCTTTACTGTGAGGCTTGCCCAGGAAGTTGTGAATGCTCCATCCCTGGCAGTGTTCAAGGTCAGGCTGGACAGAGCCTTGGGTGACATGATTTAAGTGGGAGGTGTCCCTGTCCATGGCAGGGGGTTGGAACTAGATGATCTTAAAGTCCTTTCCAACCCTAACCATTCCATGATTCTGTGATTCTATGAGATTACTCTGTAGATCCTACAGCTCTGGTAATTTCTACCTTTATGTAAAAGCTTATTTCCTCTTGCGTATTGCTCCATATATAATGGAAAAATCGCTGGCCACTAACTCTACTACTTCCTGCTGCTGAGAGCTAGAAAGACCTCATAGCTCATAGGTTTGGTGTCAGCAGTATCCCCAGAAGGATTTTGTTGTGTGCACATGGTAAAAGTGCACATACTTAGACCATGTAGAGTCAGTTCCACTCAACTGTTAATGAGTTTTGATGATCACCATAAGCAGAAAAGTAGCATATACCTTGTTTGCATCAGAGATGTTTCTAGTTCTACATAAAAATATGAACTTTTCTGAAATAATTCAAAATATTAAAAAGGAAAATCACTGTCAACAATACAAAAATAATCTGAAAAATACTTTTCGATGGAAGAGGACATAACAATTTGGATTATAATAAAAAACTTTCACATTTATGAAATAGAAACAGCCTATTATAATTATTTAAGAAATTATAATGCTTGTTATAGCATATTAAACAATCTTCAAAACGAAAAGTCATGATGACATTAAAATTGGTAATTCTCTTTTCTGATGAGACTATGACAGAATGTTTCCATCCTACAAAATGCTACATTTGCATATGCACAGCAACAGACATATGTTTGCAAAATGCAGCCTGCTAGAAGACACATCTTTTTCTGAAACTTTTATATGTGAAAAAAAAAAAAAAAATTAAAAATCCTGTTTTCTACACAGAAACAATCTCTTCAAAATGCTTCTAGCCACAAGTGGTTGAAATTTCACACTGGTAGAAAAGTAAACACTATTGCTCTGTAAAGCCCCCATACTATAAGGAAATGTTCTGAATGGTGTAAACTACCTCAGAACTCTAGGTGGTCTGGATTAAGTATAGGTGATTCATAGAATCATAGAATGGTTAGCTTTGTAAGGGACCTTAAACATCTATTACTAACCACCTGTCACAGGCAGGGACACCTTCCACTAGACCAGGTTGCTCCAAGCCCCATCCAGTCTGGCCTTGAACACTGCCAGGGATGGGGCAGCCACAACTTCT
>JBCJKH010021093.1:0-31787 GCA_039877255.1 Loriculus beryllinus | reverse complement strand
AGTTATGTGTGGTAAGCATCCCTGGGAATATTTTGTGATATTCTTGTTTACCATAGGTTCTTCTTACTAAAACTCCTGTGAGGTGATCAACTGATACAGTTTGAAGGATTGCTTATTTACTGTTTAAACAGGCAGTATTCATAACGATCTACCAAGTTTTCTCAATGTCATTATATATCTATATATAAAAAATATATAGATAATGTCATACAAATAATATGAAACAATATTTTATGGAAAATTAAAACAGCCTGGGAAGCATAAGAAACAAAGCCCAACCCAACAAACAAAACCCCCACCAACACACATCAACAACTTTTAACTGAAAGAGATGACCTGTTTCCTGTGTATTCCCGAAACAGGTAGTTCATGATCTGTTTTACATCAGTGAGAGGCAGCTGGAGCCTTTTCCATCTTAAAGCCTTTAAGGACTAGACTATAGTAATATGCATAGGTTATCAGCATTGAACTTCAAAATAGCTTAGGGATTCCATGTACCTTTATTTGTTTGATTTCATACCGGATCATTTTGTGGGTATCAAGAGGATTATCACTGGCAGGAACCACCTTCTCACTTGAGATTTTTGCTCGAATCACTGTAATAAAGAAGATTTAAATGGAAATAAGTATATGCCTGATTTTTATAAGCAAAAGCAAAAAATATATTGATAGGTTTTAGCATTGTTTCACACTTCACCTAGAAGTAGATTTTAAGGCTTGAATCCCATAAAATTTTATAAGCCATCATCATTACAGTCAGTGAGCAAGGGAAATGACATGGCTGTTGGTGATGGAAGAACTGTTGATCAGTTAAATAGACTTGAAGTTAACCCTCTGAAAGACCATGCTAGGCAAGATGAAAACATCATTTTATGCATGAAATCGGAGGACAAGAAGAGAATATTCTTTCATTCACTTCTGAGACTATAGATTTTAGCACTTTTCTTAACCCAGAGAGGTGAATGTTAATTGTGTTGACCTGTATAAATTAATTAGACCCTCATTTCCTATACTTTAAACAAGGAAAGCATGAGACCATGGAAGAAGAAATTATTTCTTTTCCAATCTGTTTGTTTGAAGCATCTCTCTTGTGTATGCTGTTTAACATACATCACGACTATAAGGCACAAAGAATAACAGGATTCTAAGAACATGGTATATGGCAAGATATTCTCTGGGGACTTCTCTCCCCTCAGAGAATTGAGAGTCCTGGTTTTGCTTGATTCTGGATGCCACTGTTCCAGCTGCTCTGCAGATGCAGTACTTGTTGGAACAGGCTGTATCTGCAGGGAGGTAGATACACTGGCAGGGGGTGGAGCAACCAACAGTCAAACCTCAGACCCCACTTCAACTCTATGTCTAATTTGCAGTTGGGCAGAGATGGATCTCTGCTAAGACATCTCCATCTGCAGGGATCAGAAGTATCCTTCGGTAGGAGAGCAGCTCTCAGACTCCTGTTTTATTTTGCTTTTATTTTTCATGATGAAAGGACCATTTCTGTCAAAATTAGTGTGAACCAGCCATGATGCTTCATAGAGTAAGTTCAGTTAGAAGGAGCCTGTGGTGGTCTGGTCCAGCCTCTCGCCCAGCTCAAATCAGGGCACTTAGGGCTGCATCCTAGCTGAGTGTGGACTGTTTGTGAGCATGGTGATTCTGCAGCCTCCCTCAGCCCCTGTGCCAGGGTCTGGCCACTCTTACAATGAAATCCTCATACTTCTCATTCCCTGAAAAATGTCTCAGGCTGATGCAGAGGAAAATCTGACATCAAAATCAGGCTTTTCCAAAAAACAAAAAAGGCCAAAGCATTTCTTCAGTGTGTTGACCACTAAACATCATACCTGAAGGAACAAGAAACACAGATTGTAGTTTTTCTTCCAGCCAAATAGAGGTCAGTCCCACCCAGTAATGGTCAGTTCTCATTTCCTCACTTATTAGCAGACCAAAGTAGATGTAATAATCAATATGCTGCAGATGCCAGCAGCTTCAAAGCTTGAGTCCTCTATCTTTTTGCACGATGCTTCTTCCTCCCAAGCCATTTAAACTCTTTTAAAGAAGCATTTTAGACGGTTGGATTGGAAGGAACGAGTTCTTTCAAGTATGAACAGCAAATTCTGCATTGCAAATGGTGAGTGGCAGCATCTCGTTAATCATCTGCAGATGTGTTATGTTCCCACAAATTAACAGTACTTCTTAAATACTTGATCTAATTCAGATAAAAAGTGTTGTGGATTGTGTGTACTGTGCTGCTGCAGAGGTCAAATTAGAATCATGTTGGTTTGTTTTGCAATGCTTTCCTTTGCATCATGACTCTCTAAAAAGAGGTTTTCTCATTAAAGGGTTCATTCAGTGTAAAAGGTAAGGGCTGAGACAGCAGCTAGGATCAAGCTCCATGAGCTTCTTAGTACCGTAACATGGTTTATACGCAGGAAATCTTTTCTTGCCTACTCAGTGCAAACATTTGTAGGATAATTAAAGCTGCTTTACCCCTTGTATTTAATATTGAAACATTACTCATTTTCATAGTTTTATTAGAATCCACATGTTAGCATCTGAGAGAAACCTTCCAGATAATCAGTGATAGCTCAAAGGGTCTCCACGGAGTTACGCAAGGCTGAAGGTGTAATGTTTTGGGGTTGTCATTAAGAGATCTTTTTCTGGGTATGCAGAAGAAAATTAAAACTATTTTATGTTGTGTGTGTTTCACTCATTTGCTTGTGTAAGGGAAAGCTTCCAGATGGGGAAGGAAGACCAAACTGAGATATATTTCAAAGACAGGAAAGTTTTATTGTTACAGGATGCCTAAAGCTTTAGTTAGTTGGGTTTTACTTTTCTGTTCTGAAACCAGACTCAAATGTACGCGGATCTTTTTGGGCCTTTTAATTCTTCTTGGTTTTCTTTTTCTGTGCTCTAATATTTTTTTGCAATCAGTGTCGTCTCGCTGTCTCCTGAAACCTCTTATTCATGTGGTTGCTTCTGTTTTTAACCACAAGCACTTCCTGATGTTGCATTCCTGGGCCCCGCCATCTCCCTCACTCCACTCGTGGTTCAGATGGTGGTTATAGCTTAGAATTCCTCCTTGTCTGCACTTCTTTTTAAGACATGGTTCCAACTATGCCATGACTTGGCTTCTCCTCTGTTGGACCGAGAGCAACCTCTGGTTGTTTAGTGTAATAATGTCATTTTATCTTGGACTGTTACTGGTTCCTTATGAGAAATTTACATGTATGAAATACATATGCATGGTCTGCATGTTCTAATGCCAGTAATTCAGTCTGCTGCAGATTTGTTCTGCCTTAAAAATATGTATGGTTTTCCAAAAGACATAGTGTTTGAGTCCAGGATTCCAGTGGTGGGACGTTGTGTTTCTGCTGAGCTCCTGTTTTAACTCACGGCACTTTCCTGCAGTGTAAACCTTTCTCCCCACTGTGGAGCTGAAGGTTGTCTCAGGTGACTGAAGTGGAAGGAGGTTGATGTGATGGAAGCCACACAGGGCTTGGCCAGAGCCTCAGAGCCTCGCTCATGCTGCAGCTCTTGGCTCCCAGGAGCTATGCTGAATCCCTAGTGGCAACTTGCTGCCTCTGAGTAGCAGCATCCTTCCAGCAGGCATCTTTTGGAGGAGTCTGTGTTTCAGCTGTAGCCTCCAGTTTACTTCAGGCTACGTTAGCTATCTGGCTGGCTGAGCAGAAACTTAATCTTTCACTGCTTTTAAGTGGTCTGTGTTTCAAGAAATCAGGGAATTTTAGTTCATAGCGTGCAAGTTTATAATCAGCCTCAGCTTTGCTACAAGAACCTTGAAATGAGACTTCAAAAACTATGTTGACGGGAAGAGAAAGGTGTAAGTTACTAAAAGGTTATGAACAAGGTTGGAATAATGACTCATGCTGCTGGTTTTTTTTTTTTCTTACATTTATTGCCTCAGTTTAGCTGTTACATTTAATTACCTAAACCTGAGGAGTGTTTCTTGAGCACTTATTTCTACCTGTCTCTTTAATGCCTGACACTTTGATCAAGGTGTTGCCAGACACTATTGCTCTTGCAGGGACAAGGAACAAGTGGCACAAGGAGAGGGATCTAAATCAAAGCATATTGTCATGTGGTGGATGGGTTGAGGACGGCATCCTTATTATTTATGGGAACAACAGAAGAAAGCAAAAATAGAAAACACAAGTATTTTTTTGAAATTACTATCAGTCAGAGCATGCAGGGTGAAATAAAGTAGAGCTATGGACACATAATGTGTCTGTATGTCATTTTGAAAACCCCTGTATTCAAATGATCTTCTATCTATAAAAATACATCCTTTTAGCAAAAATGAAAACATTCACATGCACAACATGCAGCTGTTTCTGCTTAGGCTTCTGCTCTAAGGTTACTTAAAACTTCTACCTACCTCTCTGCCTATCAGAACTTTTTTGGGTTAAGGGAAGTACTTGCACAGGAACAAGTGCAGGAGCCCCATCCACAGAGATGTTGAGTTTAGTGAGAACCTGATGTTTCAGTCCAAAAATTCTTCTTGCCCAAAAGCCATGTGGATTTTTTGGGAGGAGGAGGGTTTCTTGGGGGGTTTTTTGTTATCAAAAGCATATATAGACTTTCTCAAAAGAGGTTAGTGAAAGGTCTGCTTTCTAGATTTTGCCTCAATGCAGACACTTCTGGGAGATCCAGCACTATTTTATATAACCGAAGGAAGTAAATACCAGTGCCTGCAGAAGTTGCCTCTCTTCCTACACTCAAGGAGTTCTGTTACTCTGGTGATAGGCTCCTGAAACCATGGTTGGGATGTGACAGAGGCTCTAGTGCATCTCATATGCTCACTGAAAGTGTTTATGAAAAGAACATCAGGAGAATAGATCCCAAGTTGTTTGTTTGGAGCTGTAAAGGTGAAGTTTCTAGATCCAGCACAGGAAATAACTGCATAGTAAAGCAGTAGACAGCTGCAGTGAAGCTGGGCTCTGCAGGCCACACAGGGGTGCTCTGCAAGTGGCCTTTCCTGTTCTGTGGTGACAGGCTTGTGTGACTGCCGGGTGCATACTTTGTCCTTCAGTCTAGAATCTCCTTTATAGGAGGAGATTATAGGAGGAATAGGGGAGAGGGGAAGGACTTCTTCTAAAACGTATGTAAAACCGTCTTTATGCTCTTTTTTGCAACCCTCACTATGAAATGGGAGTTATCTCCCTTCTTAGCTGCATGTCTCACTGGTGCTAATACAACTTCACACCGTCTGATGAACAGATGCCTGTCTGTTTTTAAAAGCATTTAAGTTAACTATAAAAGGCTTAATTAATTTTATATGCTTTATTTTGCAGTATCATAAGAGAAGCTTCCAGAATTGATCAACTAATCAATGATACAGTACTGATGAGTTTCATTTGAATATTGGGCTAAATTACTTTGCAATAACTAGAGACTGCAGTACAGTGCTGGTAGTGCCACAGGTTACAGTACAGCCAGGACAAAACCCAGCCAAGAGTTGCATTGTCTTCAGAGTGTTCACCTATAGAATTAAGAATGGGCTTTATTAACACCCTGTCACTGCTCCTCTGTTAGTGATCAGTGCAATCCAGGACCATCCCCTCCTTGTAGTATACAATAGCTAAAACATTTTGTATTCTGTAAGAGAAGAATGGGGGCAATTTGGCCAGAAGAAGACAAAAGCTCTTGATCGATTGACATGAACATAATGTTTTAAAATATTTATTTGCCTGCCTAATGTGTAGCTTTACATACACTGATATTTTTAAAGCAGATTGTTTTGGAAACTTAGAAATAACTTTTAAGAGAATGAAGAGATTTTCCTTACATTATATTACAGTATCTGATTTGTATCCAAATGAAATGCCATCTCAGTTCGTTGAAATCTCTGAAAAGAGATGTGGGAAGTACAGCACATGTGTCTGTAGCATAGACAGGCACTTGAGCATTCACATTCTAGTCACTAAGTAAGAGAACATGTGTGTCCGTTGATGTGGGAAGTAGTTGTGGAAATCTTTGCCTGTGTTGCATGTGTTGCTTGGAACAGGAATCGCATCTGCTGCTTTTAAATGAAACAAAGTAATGAGTAATACTATCAAGTGCCAGTACCAGTTGAATTATGTTATGGCTTAATAAGTTGCCCTTAACCTGAAATGTTTAAGGCCTTTTGAAAGCATGTCCTTTTACAGCAAATCCTCTGGTTTGTCTGTTCATGCTGAATGAGTTTTCCAACTGCAGGCTCATAAAAATGCCATTTATTTATTCCATTCCCACTTATAATATTCTTCATTTTTCTCTGCTCTGAGTCCAAAAAAAAGCTCTGCTAGTGCTATAACTCCATTTCACAGATTCTGTGTTGAGATGATCTGTACTGCATGCAGAAAGGTCTGTACTCTGTCTTCAAAAACTAATTTACTGTTCATTGCCACAGTTATTTGATTTTCCACTGGGAGGCATGTAAATCCTTATCTTTATTCAGGATAACTAATCAGAGTTAAACTCTGAGGCAGCTTGCACTTAGCAAATTGAATCAAATTTATTTGTGATCTTCCTGACTGGTAGGAATTTACTGCAAGAGCTTCATCTTCTGTTTGTTATTGGACTACTTTTAACTTCTTTAAAGAAGAATTTGGCATCCATGTGTTTTAGGCTCTGTTCTTTTAATTCAAAACATGCGTATTTCATTCTGCCCCTCTATTTATACAGATATATTTTTACAGTTTACAACAGTCGTGATTCTCTCTATGACATCATCTAGAGACCACTTCTGCCATGGGTGTCCAAATGCTTTACCATCAGTTGGTTTTGCTGTGTTTGAGGGGTTTTTTAAATCAAAATTCGCTGGCCAACATCATCACCTCTGAAAAATAGTTTGATAGGATTCATGTATTTTTTGATAGGATTCATGTATTTTTTGATAGGATTCATGTATTTTTCTCTTCTTCTACAGAAGATTTTTGGAGGGGGTTGGTAGGTTGGAAGTTGAGTCTAGGGGCTGCATGAAAACTGATACATTAAGTCAGAATGGACAAAGATCAAAGTCATCAAAGATGACTGCTCAGTCCCCACAGGAGTGCTGACAAACAACTGACACCAATACCAGCTTGGTGATGAAGAAGATCTAACAATACACTGCTTTGAGGATAAATCTGGCACATCTGGCCCATGTCTGATGTCACAGCCATCCAGTGCTGTTGTCCACGCAGTTCTTGCTTTTGATGCTCACAACATGCAGGAGAATGCAACCATTCTTTTGCAGTGTTGATTTCTGAATTCTTATGCAAACTTTTAATTATTTCAGACTTCAGTAGAGAGAGAGATGATTACTTCAGGCTATCTGCTGAGGTGCTAGGTCATACGTACTCTTCTGGCAGTGGAAACCTAACGGTTTTCTCTTTCGAGAACCAAGCAAGGTGTGATTGAATGCTCTAAACAGCTGAAAAAGAGCCAGTGTGTTCAGCAAACAACTCATCTATCAATTTTCCTTTCAACAAGACAGATCAGCAAACAGTAGTTTCATTTCCAATCTCTAACCCAGCTCAGATGTTCGAAGCTGCTCTACTAGTTCAATTTTAGATATAAACAGAATGCACCAGGAGCAAAGCTGGCCCCGGTACTGAGGGGATCTGAAAAACTCTTTTCATCTGTGTTTGCAGGATGGATTTCTGATTTGTAAGTCTACACATTGTTAATATTCACTCTTCCTCCACAGCTCCTAGACCCAAAGTCAAGGAAGCTTTAGTTCACAAGATGTTTATGCCAGCTAGGATGTGAATGCACTTTTATATTGCGGAAGAGCATAACTTCAACGTAGTAGGCTTTTTCCTTTCTTGTATGGAAATCAGTATATGGAAGAGCATTGCCGAGTCCTGGTGGTGCTTCCAGCATGGGAAGGTAAGTGTGGAGACCTAACAATCACATCTGTAACTGATGTGATTCTTACAGGCTTACAGATGTGAGTCTTACAGTAAAAATTTATCACTAAAGAAGAACTCTGTGGAATTTTTGAGGTGGAAGGTTGATGGAAAGTATTAGGCCAGACCTAAAGTCTGCTAACCCAGCCCAAAATAGAAAACTAGGAGAGAAATAAGGAGATAGAGCCATGTATTGGACATTGAAGGGATAGGTCCCAAATACACTGGAAAAGGTTTTGTGTGTCAATCAGTATGGGTCCGTCTACCAACTGATCCTAGCAACTAGTCTTTAGTTATAGACAACAGCAGTGAAATACCTTTCTTTTTAAGATGGTACATGGGGCTATTTCATAATTCATTATTCATGGTATCTTTATTGAGAATTACTGCATTCCAACTCGCTGTCCCAAAAAACCCAGGAATGCTTCTGAAGTCAATAAAGCAGATACCAGGGATTATGTTATTACCATTTCATACGGATATTAGTTTGCATGTAAATGCTTTGTAGAATTCAGTTACTCTTTTGTGTTTTGGTAACACAAAACTGCGTTACCAAACTGCAGCCAAAACGCATTTCCATTTGATGCTTTCAGAACATAGGAGGCCGACACTTAAGCTCATTAGGGCTCTCAGGTGGGTCAGGATTTTGTGACTCTCTGTATTTTTTGGCTCGGGATCAGAAAATTCCTTGTATTGAAGGCAGGAGTTGATGGAGTTTGGCTTCCCAGTTAAACCAGAGGATTATGTGGTTCTATTTTCTGTTAATTAGGAGAATACATTCAATTTATGAGAGTGAGAGTTTAAGGTCTAGTTTTTACAAACTGCCAAACAGAGGAGGGGAGTGTGTTTTTAACAGATACGTGGTATTCTTTTAACTTAAATATTACCTTTAAAATAGCCTGATTTCCTAATGTTGTTCAAGGTCAGTTTTATTTTCTGCGCTGTTTTTACAGCTGCTGCTCATGTTACCAGAAATACTTCACAAGCCTCAATACCACATCATTTGACTGGTAATCAACATCTGCCTAATTTCAGCTGAAGAATAACACTCTCTTTATACTCCAAAGCCTGTAGAACAACATACATAATGTTATTGTAGATTTCCATTCATAGCTGCATGCCCCTTCCTCCGTGCAGAAGAAACACCACATTATTGAGATATGTTTTAATGAGGAAGTTAGGGATTAAAGTTGGTGAATTAATAGGATTAAGAGTTTGGCAGTCTTTCATCTTCTATTATTTATTTATATTTTAATCTTTGTCTCTAATCTTGAATTGTGTTTTCCCCACAGTGTGTGTGTAGAATATTGGGCTAGAAATCATGGGGTTGAGTTTCTGAGCACTACAACGCATGCTTTTCAATAGAAGTCACCCAGTTCCTGAATTTCCTTATCCTGCATTTATAGCATATTCAGCAATGAATCAGTGTTACTGAGGTACTTCTAAATCAGCATCATTCTTCTGAGATTTCATGTTTCTACACAATACTCAGCTCTGGTTTTTCCATGAAAGCTACATTACTCTGCAGTTGTCAGCTGTGTTCTAATTGACAGCAGTGTTGTGCTCAGTGGATTTGGCTCTGTAGAATCCTGTCTGGTTGTTCATTTTCATGATGCCGCCTCATTTTACAGCTTTGAAGCTGTTGGGAACACTGCCATGAAAAAATTCAGTGAGCAAAGGGAAGGAGAGTGACTGTTTTTCCAGAGAGAGCCTCGTTTTCATGCTTGTATGTAAGGATTCTAAGAGCAGTAATTTACAGGAGATTGGAAATCACTTCTTAGGCTTCCATGTTATTGGCAATGCAAGTCTAGTCTTGAATTCAGAACTGAAAAGTAAGTTAGGAAACTAACTAGACATGGAATTCTGAAGTAAGTTCTCAAAATGCTGGCTTCTGTCTCCAAACCTCAAGCAGATGTAGGGTTATTTGTAGGTCTAATTCAGGTAATACTTCCTACTCCTAAAGAGGAAATTGGTCTTTATCCTAGAAAGCTGTTTCACCGAGATTTTGCCAAGTGTTAGCTGCAAATGGAAGGACTCATACTGCTATCCCATAGCAGCACTAAAACTATTCACTGAGAGTGAATAGTGAGATACTTTATTGAATATTCAGCAAATATTGGTATAAATATGTGCAGTTGTAAGTAGTGATTAACAACACAGTATCTCTGCAGTCACTGCAGGCAGTTTGGGGGTTTTTGGATGGCATTTAGAAGTCAGGCTCTGGTGCCAAAATGTGTATGTACTGCAGTTGTATGTACTGCATTATAAGAAGCAGTTTGTACCAGGGATGGGCCTTTGCAGGGTTGCAGGTAATTTTTGTTTAAGAGCTTCACTCGAAGTGCATCAGTAGCTACTTCAAATCAGATAACTCCCAAGGGTTCATATTGTCTAGGGGGTTTGAATTTTATTTGTGAATACTGTAGATGTCTCTTATGTATACTTTTATACACAAGTGGAAAATGTCACTATGTATTTCTTTCATACTTGGAGAAGTAAGGAAGAAAACTATGACCTTTCTTGTAACTGGCTTTGGCAGGGTGTTGTCCAGCCAAAATACGTGAGTGGTACGTTTGGTATCTCTATCCTTTATGAGTCTGTTGAAGTGTGTGTTACGAGTAAAATGTCTGTCTCTCAATAATTTTTATTAATGAACTTAGTCCTATAAGGAAAAATGGCCATAGGAAGGGTATGACTGTTTCTAATTCCTACATCCCAGCACTGCTCTCTGAACATTTGTGGGGCTCAGTTGAGCACAGGACTGAATTCAGCTTTTCTCAGCCACTTGCTGAGGATGTGAGGCTGAGAAGATTGTTCGTTTTCAGCCTCTCTGCATTAAACCTACCAAACAGGAATAACATCGCTTTTGAGAGTAGTATAATTTCTAGCTGATTTTAAGAGGATTCATCAGTTAATATAATTGGGGTGCTGAAAATACTGCTCTGGCAGCATGCTCTGTCAATGGCACCGATATCTTGCCAGGTTGCTTGGAGCAACTTGCTCTAGGGGAAGGTGTCCCTGTCCATGGCAGGGGGTTGGAACTGGATGAGCTTTAAGGTCCCTTCCAACCCAAACCAGTCTGGGATTCTGTGATTATCTATGGTAATAGTCACACAGCTTCTTTTTCACAATTATTCATGCAAGAAGGATGCTCAGGTGCAGTGCTTCTGTTGTTGTTTGAGAGAGAACGGGAACAGCAAAAGTCTAGTACATTATTTCTATAATGGAAGTCACAATTCTTGGAATAGAAACTCAGCTTTCATTTCGAGAGGGAATGGTACCCTTGAGAAAGATAGCTGTATAATTCCTTTCATTGGTGACAAGCTACTTTAGCAATAACCTATGCGTTGTTGTCACCAAGGAAGGACCTTGCTAGGAAGCCTCCCTCTGGCCGGACAATAATGTAAATGCAGATCATATGCCAAGTGCTTTAACCCTTCTGTGCTACGAAGGAGAGTCTAAAAGACTGTATGCAAATCTGTGCTATAAGCTGGGTGACCCCATGTCTGTTAGTGGGGTCTGTGACCCAGCATCTGCCACGCTCTGCCTGCTCCCTCAAGCATGGCCTTCAAGAATCGGGAGGTGTTGAGGCACTGCTAAAAAAAACCCTCCCAGAAGATGAAGGTCTGTTGCATCCCTGTCTGTAATTGTCTCCTGGTACATGGTGTGGTTACAACCGTGTGAATGCTCTACTCCCAAACACGTGAAGATTCATTACAAAGCTGCTTCATTTTGTGTCAAAACCCCCACTGCAGGTGCTCATCAACTTGAACATGCAGGTGTCATATCTGCATAATCACACTGCTCACAGCAAGTAGTCTCTGTGAGATTAGTGAGTGCATATAACGTAATACAGTAAAAATGAAACATAAAGTCTACTTTCGTGTCCCTGTTCACCTTTTCTCACCTAACGTGGAAGAAACACTGTCTGCATTTCTAATACATTTTCCAATGCTGATTTTTCCCATCAGGGCAGTTACTTCCCTCTCTAATAATGTACAAATTAATCCACTCCAGTACAAAACTAGATATTATGATGCAGAGAGGCAAAACTGTGGGACACTGAGCTGTAGAAGTTTTATTAGGAAATTCAGTAATAAAGAAGTAGTGTATTGTAATTTTATCCTAGAGGAGCTGACTTTGCAAATTTAATTCTGGTGTATTTAACTACGATTTTTACTGTTATTTTTATATGTGATTAAAACCTAATTTATCATCTAACACATCTTTACAGTGCCTGATCTCAGTGATCTTAAGAGATTTTAACAGGCTGAAAATGCTGCCAAGCTCCAGCGGTAAAGGTTCCATTGTATTGAAGTGTGCCACTCTTTGCCAAAGTTATAGAACTATTCTCTGAAGCTATATTATATGCTGATTTGTACTCGAGGTCTTTTAGTTCTGTTGGAGTGTGGTGCCCAATATTCAAGAAAAATACCATTTTTCATATAGATGTTTAAGAAGGAACAACTATAAGTTTAAATCAGAAAGATCACATCTAACTTGAAAGGGAGGGTACTGGTGTTATGTATCTAAGAAATGCAAAGTGCTTACTTGTTCATCCTGCTGTGTCCAAAATATAACCTTGTTTATGCCTAAGGGGGAAAACTGGCATGATTTAAAAGTGTCAGATTTTGGAAAGGAATTGGTCCTCTCTTCGGATACCATTTCTCTCTCCAGATTGTCTAATTTGATGTGAGGGTTGGTTTAGGTTAGTCCAGGAAGACTGAAGTCAGTGGTAAAAGGGAAATCTGGTATCTCAACACTATCTGATAAACTCAATTGCATCCATGGTTCTCTCCAAAAAGAGCCATTATCAGAGGAATTTTCTTTCACTGGCTTGACACTGTGGTGCCTTGCTACTGGATTTGAAACATTAACCAGAATTTCCTCATCACGTTTCATTGCGGTATGGAGAAAGCCTCCTGGATGCTTCAGGGGGACAAGGGTCAGCACTGGCAATGAGCAGTGCAGTGCATGGAATTGCAGTGTCATAAACCTGCCATCTCCATGCCCACTGAATGTCCTCTTGAGAAGTATGGGTGTTCTTTGGGGTTTGGAGGCATTCAGTATATTTTAGGAGAGCCTCAGGACCAGTTAGAAGAACACAAGAGAGATACATCTCCCTTTTTCCATAACAGGTGTGTATCTTCATGGTGGCAGGCACTTCCTTCAAATGAGGATTGGCCTCTCTTTGAAGTTTAACACTAATGAGAAGTTCATGAAAACTGCTCAGATTTGTACAGATTCACATCCTCTTACAGCTACGTGGGAAGGTTAACTCACAAACTCAGATAGATGGCAGGACTGCCATGGCACTCGTGACTTACGGCCCATCATCACATACCCATCCTTGCAGTGTACAGCCATGTGAACACCTGCGGGGCTCTTCACTTATTCCTTATTTAGGTTCCACAGGACCAGAAGCTCTCTTTTACTCTAGGTCTGTCACAAAGCCTGTTATTTCTATTAAGTTACTCAGGTTGTGTGGGTGTTTAGAGAGAGAGTAGAGCCACAAAACCCTCCTGGCAGTAAAAGTTGGAGTATCACAGCATTAATCACAGGAACAAAAAAAAGTGAGAAGAGCTTGTCCCAGACTTAAATTACTTTATCTGCTTGTTGTTTTTCTCATATAAATGCTAAGCTTGCTGAGTGGTTTCACACATTCAGTTAATGGCTCAAGTAGTGTCTAATGACTCAACCCCCTCCACCTCCATTTTCACTCCACCCAAATTACAAGTGATCATAAAGGAAATGTAAAATGGTAGATAGGGAACTGAGAAATAATGCAGTGACCCAAGTGTGTGCGTTGGGTTTGTCTCAGCTTTTATTTTTCTGTGGAAGTCAGAGGCATCTCATGGATTCTTTCTTTTAAACGAGATGTTCTGGGGTTTTGTTCTGTGAGGAAATACTTGTATGTGTTTGTGGGTAAATGGATGGATGAATTCAGTCACTGAAAACACAGAACAGTCTCAGCAAACAGCTGGATTAACACTCGATCTTGGTAGCTGAAGAGCTGTCCCTTTGTTTAACCTTTTGGAAGTATGAAAGTGTTGGAGTATGGATTTTCAGTTTAATCTTACTAAATCTTAAACACACCCTCCCCAAATATCTTTCAATATGGTGCTATTAAGAGGAGAGGTTTCAGTTACGCTACAGCACAGGATGCTTACTGGCACACTGTCAGCTTCCCAGTCCCTCTTCAAAAATGGGTGGCCCCAAGGCCACAGGAGGGTGGCTTCAGACCCACTATGCATCAAACAGCAGAGGCCCAGCCCCAATTCCCAGGGGGTAGTGCTGCCCCTTCCCCAGCCTGCAGCGGATTCCTCTTACACAGAGCACACAGCTCCACTGGTCTTCCACAGCTCCTTTAAAGTGACTTTGCTTATGAAAGATATTGTTGTCACAGGAAATCAAATAATTCGTCCTTAAACACTTAGGGCAGGTTTTATGCAAATGCATGTATAAACCCATGTATGCACATATTCATATGAAAGGATATCTACATGTGTCTGACATTTTATAATATATAGAAATACTATTTTAAAATTACAAGTATTAAACAAAGGGATCTTTGATATGGATGTTCCACAGCCAAAAGGAGCAGTTTACTTAAACAGGAGTATTTATAAATGTGAGAGCTTGGGCATCAAGTCCAAATACAAAGTAGTCGTGTTTCAGGATCTTCAGTATTTAAATATGAAAGCCTATAGTTACCATTTGTAAATGTATCTAAGACTAGAATAAATTTACTATCTGCCATAAGAATGGCCAGAATAGCTTTCCTGAGGAAGATGCCTCATAACAAGTATTTTGAGTTTCCTTTATGTTGTAAATTTGTTTGTTTAGGAAAATCTCTACAGTAAGTCTAAAAGCCACCACTTTCTGATGCAGCAGAGGAATATGGCTCAATGTGCACATACAGAGTTAAGCCCCTGGTTGCACAACTTCTGTTTTCTGTCCCACCTTAAACAAGCCCAAGTTTGTAATGTCTGGTGGAGGTAAGTTCATGAAAAACATTGCTTAACATGAGCTAATTAAAACCCAATTTAACTGATGGCCACAAACAGAGCTCAAAGTCTGTCATGGCCACGAAGATTTTGTGTCAGGGTATAAAAGCCATTAATCAGTATGCAGAAAGTACTGCCTGCCCATAGAGATGCTAATGTTGTGACCCTTTGGAAACTCATGTTCTACATTTACTGGCCACACTAGATGGAAGCTAAACCAGCCTTAGCTTGAGCTGGGAAATCAGAGGACTGCAAAATGACACATTTTCTTATCCCCATGCACGCTAGCTTTGAGATCTTGAGTTTCTTTCTGTGAGTTGCTTGTCAACCCCAGTGCAGACTGAGTATCATGAAACACAGTTGTCCTAACGATGGGGAGTTGCATTCGTAGAGCAGTGCTGCTGCCAGTTTGGCTGTAGAGAATAAAGAGCCCATCACTGTCCTGCTCGAGTATTAGAAAATGACAAAGTAATCCAGGAGCCAATTAAAGCAGTTGTGGTGAAGCACAACAGAGACCGAGTGTTTCAGTATGCAGCACTGGGGGCTGTTGTTCTGTGTCCTGGGGATGCTGTCCTCCCGAACCGTTAGTAAAATACCCATATGCATGGTTTATACATAGCAAGCGTATTTAACTACACTTAACAGCTACGGGTGCTGTTAGCAGTAGCCATGTGAAAGTTCAGGCGTTTTCTCCTGTTAGGACCGGTAGAGAAGCAGTTCTTGCTTAGAATGAACAGCCCCTACCTAACACAGCCGTTCCGGTCGGTTGTGCCCGCCAGCGGGCCGGGCAAGCACCGCGGCTCCCAGGAGGTATCCGCGCCCCGCACAACCCCGCACCGCCCCGCGCTCCCGGCGCCGCTCGCACTCACCCAGGGCCGCGTCGCAGATGAGGTGCTGGGGATGCGCGGGCGCGCAGCTGCAGGCCCCGGCCAGCAGCGCCGTGCGCGCTGGCAGCAGCAGCAGTAGCAGCGCGGGCAGCGGCCCCAGCGCGGCGGCTGCGCGGCTCATGACGCCTGGAGCGCGGCGGGTCCCGGGGCCGGCCGACAGCGGGCTCGGGGATCCCTCGAACGCTGGCTCCCAGCGCACGCTCCTGGGCACTGATTTCTGCTTCCCTGACATAGGACCCTCTTATTTATGGCCCTAACTCCTAACCCCGCCTTCCTTTAAGGCAGAAGCACATCATTGGCGAAAGTTGCTGCACCGGAGGAGAGGTTACCTTCGGGAGCACTGCGGCGCTGCTGGTACCGGTTAGTTAGCTGGTCGTGACCAAACGCCTTCACAAAAGCATCTTTGATGAGTTTCTAAAGCGGATTTTTCGGTCGGAGCAGAAGAAAGATTTTATCATTCTCCGGTAAATCTCCTTCCAGTTTGAATTCCAAGCCTGCTCCTGCCACCTCCTCTGCTTTGGTTTGGTCAACAAAGCCGCCCTTTTTCCAGCTCTTCCCCGGCACTTACGTGCGTTTTCTTGAACTGACGTCCCTGTTCGCAGCCTGGACAGAACTTCATTCATGGGAAGGCACCGTTTCAGTGCTCTGCTTGTGAAGCCTGAACAATCGGTAGTTAACAAGGGATACTGGGGTAAAAATAAAAGCTGTAGTAAAAGGCATAATTTTAATTGTTTCATCGCATGTTTAATTTAAAATAACAGATTTAATTTTAAATAAGGAAACGTGCTGAATGTGCATGGAACTGGATGAGCTGAAGCTCCTTGCCAACCCAGACCATTCTGTGATGCTGTGTTGGAGGCACAGCTCTTTCTCTACATTCCTTATTAATTTAAGTGCTAATTACCCCAGATCTGTATCTGGGTTTTCTGATTCATGTTACACATGGGACACAGACATAAATACAAGAGTCTGGAATTCTTTTTCAACTTCAGATCACTTGTTGCTGTAGCGATCTGGATGTGTGGAACATGTCTCATACATCCTCTTTCTATAAGGTTGTTTAGTGAGGGAGCAGCATAAGATTTGATTAGAGAGCACTAAAATACAGCTATAGCTTGCCATGCAGGACAGAGCTGCTTAAAGAATTGCATGTTTTGTCACTTCACTAATCCAGTTTAGGAACTGAAAATTCATCGCCGTCATTTGAACCATTTCAGTCCAGACGCATGAAAATTTACCTTGTGGGGCTGGGATTGAGGTGTTCACAAAGTAGCTTTTCACCTTTCTCTACACGGGGGCATGTTTCACAGCAGCAGGTCGATCGTGGTTTTGAACAGTGCAAAGTCAGGTTTACAACTATTAGTGCTCTGATTCTTCTTTTTATTCCTCCCATCACTCGCAGAGACATGTTCAGTCTGTCAAAAACAAGCACGCAAATTCCCAGAATTACTAGACATGAGTCTCATTTCTGGATTTTAGATCCACATTCAAATCCGAGCTCACCATATTGTACCCTGCGTCTTCAGATAGTTAATTTTTATTTTTCCAGCCTAAAGTTTTGGCTTTAAATCATAAGGTTGGACCTAAATCCAGGACTAATACCTGAAAATGATTTAGCCCTGTTGCCATCTCTGTTCTCACCTAGAGGAAGCTTTTCATGTGAGTGAAAAGATAAAGATGTGAGGCTGAATGGTTACACAGGAAGTTCAAGGTGTGGAACAAGACTAAATCCAGGCAGGTATTTTGATGGCCTCTGTGGTCAGTAGTTGTATGTTGTTGATTCTCAAGTCTGACTTAGGGCAGTAGGTCTAGGAAATGATGAACAAACTGAGGGCCATTGGTGATATTACATGGCTGCTGCTATAGATGATCTAAACAGACCAAGTTGATTACTGCAATAAAGAAATATGGTGGGCAAAGTGTCTTCTCTAACATTGCGCTCACAGGCATACCTCTTTGTGCTTAACTACAGCACATTTTGGCTAAGGTTGTCTCGAACAGCACATCAAACTACAACTCTGTGCATGTCTTGAAGGCTGTCTTGTACAAACTCATTGTACAATCAGATTAAAAATGCTATGCTTATAACAAAAATAATTTTGTGACAAGTTAAAAATTCACAACTAACTTTCAGAAATAGCTGAGAATCAAATAAATTCAACTGAAATGCCAAACCCAAATCTCATATGGTAATCGTGCAAAGGCCATAAAAACACCTTTTAATTATGATCTTACATAGTATTGCCTGCAGCTACCCTTGAAATAATCCAGTTGGGTTTTCAAGAGTCTTGCAAAGCATTCTGAACGTAGGTGGAGGATTTACAGCATGATCACACTTCAGAAAGCCAGTGGCCATCAGAAATGTCAATAAACAAGGTCCCCGTAGGTGTGCGTCCACCCAGGCAGCATGGAAGGGACACGCTCTGGGACATGCTGCACAAAACAGGACCTTTCAGTGGTGATGTGGGTTCTAGAGAAGCTTGTGGCTAGAAAGTTTCTCAACCCCAACATGAAGCAACTTGTCACAACAGCAGAAAGGCAGATACATACCATGGTCAGTCCCAGGGTACCTGGACTTACTTACTCAAAACCAGCCCTTAAAACTGGCTGTTCTGCTTCTGATGCAGGTCCAGCGACTGAGCAGACTTTTGGTAGCTGTATCTCTCATTTCTTCATGACACAGTCTTATCAAAATGTAAAAGGGCAACAGTTTTCAAGGCCTCAGCAGAATTCTTGTTCTCTGATAAAACTTCATTCTGAAACAGTAAGTTTTGTCAAATTATCATCAGCATTTAGACAAAGATGTATTTACATCATAGCATTTGAAAGGGATTTTGCCGAGCCTGGCAATCTCTATGCTCAGGAACATGCTCTCACAAATGCAAGGAAATGCGTTTTTAGTCCATTTCTCAGAGGAGACAAATATTGATAGTTGTAGCTTCTACCCCTAGCAGTGCAGTGTTGGGGTACCTGCTACTGCTGAGCAGTATCAGTAAGCATCTTAACTTGAACATGCATTGTCCTTTTTAATACTGTATCTGGTTAGGAGTTCTCATTGTATTAGGGAAATAACTTCTACAGAGTTTAAAAGAAACCCTGAGCTCAGCAACCAGTCTGTATCACAGTTAGACCTTGACCTTGTAAAACACAAAGATCATTCCCAAAAGACATAGAAATGTTCCTTGACTAACTTTTAAGGAGAATAATCTTGTATTTTAAATAACAGTACAGAAATTATTGCCAGGGTTTTATAAATATAAGCAGACTGAACAAAACCCCAGTCTTTTTAGTATTTGTGTATGCAGAGCAGCAGCACAGGGCTTCTTTCACTGTGCTCTATGTTATGATGTCAGTTTCCCTTGCCATGATATCATAGCAAAATATGTCATAACACAAGTGAAGGATGAGGGGTAGCAGGATGAAATAGTGCCCACTCCCTGGTTACATCCTGGTAATAACAGCAAAGTTCATTTATCAAGGGATAGTCACTGGTTCCTTCCATTCATTATTGACACCCTAGGAAGAACATGTGGCACTTTCTCATTTCTGTCTAGCTACATAAGTCTAGTGTTGAACGACTGATTTCTAGTAAACTGCAAGAAAATAGACAGGAATTGGGATAATCTGTATTTGTTGATGTGCACAACATCAAAACAAGGCAGGACACCTGCCTACAGTCAAGTTTATGATCGGCGTCATCTCTTCTCGATAGGACTTCCAATTCTGTGCAGGACTTTTGGTTCTGGAGGAGCTTTTTGTACTATGGGTTTTCATGATCCTTGTTAATTTTTACTCTGAAGCATTAGCATCTGTCAGCAGCATTCTGGTCATGAATTACCACTGTTTCTTTCTGTTCTAACACCCCCAGAGACCTGTAGTAGACACTAAGTCTCTTCTGTTGGACGCCATACCACAGAGCCCTGAAACACAGCTCCTCCTGAGCTCCAGAACAGACTCATACTGACTTCCTGATACTCTCATCTCTTCCCCAGGAGTTACTGGGGGCAAAAGGTGAGGAATGAGGTGCATCACCCCCAGAGCTGACGCAGGGGAGGCAGCACTGCCACATCACTTGTGCTGTGTGCTGCTTTCCCACCCTTCCTCCCAGTGCCTGCCCTCTGCTCTCATGGGTCAGCCTTTGGCAGCCGTGTGTCCACAGGACAACCCTGCAGCACCACCTCTGCCTGCCCTGGGCCCTTGCAGCTCTCAAGCAGTTTGAACCTGCACAAGGTCATTTAGCTGGGCTCCCTGCTCTGTACATGAGCTTCTGACAGCCTACAGAGTATGCTCCTTTATCAATCTTATTTCTCTACACTGTGGCAAACGAATCTTGTTTTAGAGCGATAGGTGGGATTTGCTGATGCTTTGCTAGAGTTCTTAGTGCTGCCCCCAATACAGCCACGGTATACATACTGTAAAAAAAACCCTGTACAATCAAGTAGAAAATTCCAAAATAGGATACTGTTTCACAAAGCAAATGAGCCTTCATGGATTTTAAATTTCAGTGCCTCCATATGTCCTGCAGCCTGCTCTGAAAGGAGGGTGTTTATAGCTGTCACTTCCAAAATATTGCAATAAAAAAACACCATACAGTTTATAGTCACAGCAATTTGGGTGATTGTTTTTATAAGGTTGCAAAATGCTGCTTGATTTTAGAGGCAGAAGTTTGCTAAAATAGTTGGTAGAATGATAGGAATTGACATGCTAGAATCAAAATAGAATATAATCAAAATAGAATTTGTCTTGGGGAAGACTTAGTTTTCTCCAGAACTTCTATGAGAGATCTGTGAGAACTGCTCTTTCTGACTCACTGACATTATATTTCATGTGTTTCATCTTAACGACAGTTTCTGGTTTCTTGCTATACAGGTATTGAAAACAGATTTTTCTCCCATCAGATTGCCTCTGTGTTGAATTGGGTAAAACCAGTTGTGGGATCAGAGGTGTTTCAGATCGGTTTCCAGGTTCAGATTTACTTGATAGTGTCCTTACACACTAAGATCATGTCAGAACTTGTACTGATGTTGGTGACTACCAGGGAAATTGGTGCCGTAGACCCAGCCCTACGAGGTGGGGCTGCTGGCAGCTGGAGGCCTCTGCTCTGGAGGGGCTGGTTGGAATAGCCAGTGTCAAATCAACTCCCATTCCATGTGGTGGGAATTGGTGTGGCCCAGCATTTCCCCGCCTCTGTAGGACACTTACTTATTTTATAAGCCATTTTAACCCTCTGTTTTGAATGAAGAAATCACAGTTGAGGTACATTTGCCTCTTCTTGGTTATCCCGCACACTAAACCAATTCAAGCATAAGAAGGTTTGTGTTAAAATTCATTTAAATTAAAGCTTTGCTCTTTTCATCCACCTGAACTTCTAGATTTCTTTAATGCCCCCATTTCTAAAAAGATGGTACAAAACCTGTCAGCTTCTCCTTTGGCTCCCCACTTGTGTAAAGCAGGTGTAAAACGTCACTGCATACAGGTAGCATTTTAGACCTGCTTTCTTCAGTCAAGGTACAAGGCAGTGGAAAATCTGGCTCAGTGTTTCTGCATTGCTCTTGGTGTTTGCTGGGAAAAAGAGCGCTTTCCATGTGGAGCTGCTGCTTTCCTGCAGGGCCACCCCTGCCAGTGCCGAGAGCTGCTGGTGGGTGAGCCCCGACTGTCCTGGGACTGTGCTTTGTGAAAACCAACCAGAGCAGAGCAAGGACATCTTCTGCTGCTTGTTTATTGATTTAGGGCTCTTCCTGCCTGTTTCTGGGAAGGCAGAACTGAATAAAAGGCCACCTAAATTATTTCACTTTTAATTTCCTTTCTCCAAAATTAGATTGAGTCTGATGCATATTCCACAAATAAATTACATGGAGCTAGCGTGGTTAAATGAACTTTGCCTGGGGATTATTGGAAAGATAAATATTTAAACACTGCACTTGAGGTAAGTCATGTTTATGCAGCATCTGGGGGTTTTGTTGCTACTTTTTATTCCTACATCCTTTTCTCCATTGTGGCTTTTCGACTCAGCTCAACCACGAGGACATTAAAGCCAGGGTGAACACCACCTTCCAGAGACCGGGCTTTTTTTCTATGGCTGCCTGCAGAGGGCTTTGCTCTTTTCTTAGCAATGATCTTTGCCCCTTTTTTACTTTTTCATACAGCTTGAATTATATCTCATATTTTATTTTGGTTAGAAGAATTCAAAGTAAATTCTGAAGAATTCAAATGATAGCTCTTGGGTATAAACCAGCTTCTATTGTGTAGCTCTAAGAATTGTTCAAAAATCTTAAACTGCAGAACTCCTAAACCTTTGAGCATTTTAGTGTATGAAGCTTAAATTTTAAGGATTTATTTTAAACTAATAGACTGAAGAAATCACAGGATGACACTCAAATAAACCAGACTTAAACTCCAGGAAACTGCTGAGATAGGAAAGGATTGCTATGATTTCCATGACATATGGAGAAGGGCAAACAATAATACAGGTGGAGACTGTGCTGGTTACCTGTACAGTCATTCACTGGTTAAGTCCATAACCTTCACTTCAGATGGCAGAGGATGGTAACAGTGCCTGTAGGTATTGTGTATGTCAAACTGGAATACTTCTTTCTACAGTAAAAAGCGTGATAAGCAGATCAAGGAAATCTCTAGGTGGTCAGGTATTAAAGATTAATACAATAAATCAATCCTTATCTCTGTAAGCTCATAGTACAAAGAATCTTCAATTTAAGACATTGATACTGATAAAGTGTTAAGCAGCAATAATAATTGTCCTTGTCGCAACGTCAGTAAGAGAACCGTGACATTAACTGGCTGCTTAGATTTTCATGCTCATCTGATTAGGAAAACTGCTTTTAATTGTAAGTCAGCTTTGTTGTTACCATGTAACTTCCATGCATGAAATTTATACCCATAAATTAAGCAACTGTATTGTCTATAATGGTCAAAATTTATCAAATGGCATTTCATTTTCAAACTGGAACTTGGGTAAGAGTAAACGAGCCTTGTGCCTCAGTCAAATTCAAAAGGAAGTATTTTTGATGACTAGTCACAGTCTTGTGTATAGAGCTCTGTGGGCAGTGCTGCCATCCTGCAGTGCCAGTGACCAGCGGGTTCCCTGGGCATGTATGAATGGGACAGGGGGAGGTTTGGTCATGGTACCCAACAGGACTGGGTGTTTGTGTTCTGTCATTGACAAGTTGATCTCTCATCAGACGATTCCTTCAAAAATGACTGTGGCAAAACTGTGTCACATCCTGCAACTGATTTAGGCTCCATTCAGGAAAAAATAAAACCATGAGGTAGGTTTTCTGCCCAAGAGCCTAGGTTTGGCTGGAGTTTAGTAAAGAATAAACTGATGGGGCAGGAGTATGTTTGTAAGAAGGGGACATCAAACCTCGAATCTACACACATCCTAGAGTGAACGTACGCTCACCAGACTGACGGTGCTGCCAGCTGCCTCTAGTTGCAGTGTGTGGTTTGTTTCTTTGTAAAACACAAGTGGAGTTTATTTTGTCAGGTTCATTGGGAGGACGTGACTCTTGTTAATATGTTCAAGTAACAGGAGGTTTTCACATGCTGCTGCTGCTACAGGGAACTGCAAGCACAGTGCACACATTCTGTTGAAAGGAAATCATAGCAGTGAATTCAGGAAGGAGGGAAGTATGAAGTACTTCTTAGTAAGAAGTACTATGGCAGACTACTGATTTTGCTTTTCATTTTTCATTAAAGTGCACTGAAAATACAGGTAGCAGCACAGTGTAAAAACAGGGCACTTCTCCATGAGATCCATGATCATCTCCAATCAGAGGTTGCTCATGAGCTTATTCTGTTCTTTAGCTGCTCAGAGGCCAGTGTTTTAGCACCTGTTTCAACACCCTCCTGTCCTGGGTTCAGCAGCAGCAGTCATTTTTCTCCTTCTTAGTAGCTGATGCAGTGCTGTGGTTTTGGCTTTCAGCCTGGGAACAGTGCTCGTAACACCGATGGGTTTAGCTGTTGCTCAGTAATGGTTACTCCAATCAAGGACTTTTCAGTCTCATGCTCTGCCAGGGAGGAGGAGCATGGGAAGCTGGGAGGAAGTGGAGACAGAATACCTGACCCAAACTAGCCAAAGAGGTATTCCATACCACAGAACGTCATGCCCACTATATAAATGGGGGGCAGTTACCTGGAAGTGCTAGATCGCTGCTCGGTTGGGCTGCGTATTGGTCAGCGGGTGCTGAGTGGTTGTATTCTCTTCCCTTGTTATTTCCCTTATCATTATTATTATTGGTGGTAGCACTAGTGGTTTGAGTTATACCTGAGTTACTGGATTGCTCTTATCTCAACCTGTGGCAGTTACATTCTTTTGATTCTCTTCCATATCCCGCTGGGAGCTGGGGCGAAGAAGAGGGGAGTGAGCAAGCAGCTGCGTGGTTCTGAGTTAATGGCTGGGCTCAAACCACTGCACTTCCTTTCCACAGAGCACTTTTTGTGCTGTTCCTTGGTTTGGGTTGTTGGTCGATCGGTTTGTTTGTTTAACATGTCACATCCAACTGTGTGGAGTTGGTTCTTCCACACAGCCTATGCGGCAGGGACATGGTGACCCTGGCACAGCAAGCACCCATGCATGGGAACGCTGGCGTGCCACGTACTGTTATATCCCTGTGGATATACCCCGGTGTTTTGAGTGATGCTCATGAGTACTTTTACAAACACTTAACATTTCAGAAGAATAAGGATTCCTTCCTTTTCTCAACAAGAAAAAATCCTCTACCAACTTTTGAGACACAAGGAAGGGAGTAACTGGATGTTTTACCTTTAACTGGTTCTTCTCAGGTTTTGGCTGGCAGGGTGTGCTTAGTTTTGAATCTGAAATCTGTCCTGAACGCAGCCGGGTTGGCTGGTTACTACTGTGCATGTTCAGATCAGAGGTCAGGAGCTTTCAAAGCTTTTTGTGTTCCTGAAGTGTTCTGGAGCCCATGTTTTCAATGACTATCTGATGGTGCCAAGAGCTGTTCTCACTGTACTTGCTTGCTCTTTTTGAGCACTCATATCACTTGATCAGTGTCTTTTTTAACCATTTTAATTTGGCAGTTTTGACCAATGACTGTTGCAGTATTTTCTGAAATTGATTGAAATTTCTGCATTTTCCTGTTCATTCAGTGTAATTATTACTATGTGGGGTGAGAACAGAAGATAGGTCAGCCCTAAATCTGTTAGGAAAAGAACATATACAACATATTGGAAACTTCTTGACGTTTCAGAGGAGCAGTACAGTGTTGTTTTGCAGATTTCATGCATTTAAAATAGGTTCTGCCCAGTAACTAATAAATCTTTGAACATAATTTGTGTTTGAATCCAATTTGCAAATCATCCTAGCATCACAGAAAAGGAATGTTGGATGTAATAACTTATGTCGACAGAAGAGTAAAAATCCAAAGCAGTTAAAACCTTAATGGGGATGATTCCATAACTTACTGGTTCCAACACCAGCAGTTTCAAATAGCTTTGTGGTATCACACTAGCCAACCCAGCAGATTACATGACCTGATTGTGAGACTTGATGACACGAGAAACATGCTGCTGTGATGCACACTTGTCTTAATTTGCATTTATTCAGCAACTTCAGAACATTGGGTTAAATTTCTGCCTGGATTCAGTAATTCCATCAGTATAAATCCTGTTTGAGATAGTTCTTTGCCTGTTTGTAAATCTAAAGAGCTCTGTAGCAGCTATAATGATTTGCTAGTTGCCTGTCAATAGTGTGGGAAGCAAAAAGAGCAAGTGGGAAATTGGAGAACTGATGTTTGTCGTGAGTTCCTTCTGTACCCTCTTGGCTCTGACAAAACTAACATTAGTGAACCTGGTGAAGAATGAATGGTGGATCTGACCCAGTGAGGGGTGCAGAGGGCTTGCTGTCTGTATTCTTACCAGAAATTTAAAAGAAAGAATATTACAGTTGCTGCAACAAGTGCTTTGAACATACAAGTATTGTACATTGGTCTCCAGCCTGCCTGTGGAGATGATGCAGTCCAGAGCTCATGGGGTTTAGAAGCTGGAGTTTGAACCTGTTTGTCAGCTCCTGTAGTCCCATTGCAAGTACTGTGGCTGAAAAATTAAATCCACTCATTTTAGAAAAACCACTCCTGTGAGGACCATAATTACCTTCAAATGCGTTCACCTAAAGAACTGTATTAGGCCCGTTACAGAGTCACTGGCACTCAGCACCATTGCAAGGATTATTTTCAGCTGTACTGCCTTGAAAATAATGAAATAACTGGTAGGGATGTAAAATAAAGTGATAGTGAAGAGTTAATAAGCAGCATGCAGATATATAACAGCTCTTGAATGGAAGACTAATATAAAGTTCTTTGGACAGGGAAAAGATAGACATGTTATTAAAGACGTGAAGATTTTTCAGACAGGATATTACAGTCACACTTTCAGGCCATATCTACTGCTGGATTTCCCTGACAGATTTAATCACTTCTAATATTCAATCCCTCATTCTCCTCTGTCCTTGAACCCTCCACAGTGCAGTTCCCCAGGACAGGGCTGGAGTGCTGACACTTGGGAAGTGCCTGGTCTGCCAGAGGTTTAAAGTGTTACTGCTGTACTCATTCAGATCACATCAGTCATGAGTGAACACCAGCTTGAAGGTGCCCCGTGGTCGCACCCAGTGGATTTGCCTGGACATTAAGTTGGTAAATGTAATTCACACTATTAGTGACAGAAGTTGTTAGGACATTTCATTTTAGTAAAGCAACTGCCACGCTAAGTATGTCTCTGTTTGAAAGTTAGGGATTGACTTCTGTTACCCAGGTTTTAAAAGGATTTTGCTTCAAAAGATTTTTTACTACTGCCTTTTATCTGCAAAATGTAGTCTACTCTCTGCTTTCCTGGGGAACTTCTTCAAGTTTACAGATAAAAGTGGTACCTCCTAGTCCAGTCGTGGAAGTAAGCTGTACAACTTATTCTAAGTTAAGGTTCCACTGAAATGAGACTTTACATGTATTTAAAAGAACAATATAAGACGTTAATACCACAGAAATTATTAGAAATTAATTAATTAATTAGTTTCTAATTAATTTCTAATTAATTAATTAATTTCTAATTAATTAGAAATAAGACGTTAAAACCACAGAAGTGTCAACTGAATCTCTGTCTTTAGGAGCTGATGAAACATTTTCATCAGTCACTCAGAGACATTGGTTAATGATTTCGTATTGGCAGATACTAGTAATGTATCTCAACTGGTTTGTATATATGTTCCTATAATGAGCCGTGACAGTTTTTCCAGCTGCTGCTAATATTTATTACCAATCTGATCATACTCACATGTAACTATAGAAAATTGTATCGCATGCTTGACATGTATTCTGCTTTCTAACTAATAATGATCATTTGTTGCGTTGTTATTTAGGTTATAACAGAGATCCTGTTTATCTTTTTTGTTGCTGTTGTTAATACTGAGATGTATTTCATGTCTGTTGTATGTATGTGCAAGGGGTCACGCAGTGTAGTCCATTTCCATCCCTGCCAGTTTTTAACTGTCACAGTAGAATTTATACTTTCCTGAATTCAAGAAAACCTTTGAAAAATAAGCAGTATTTTTTTGTAAAACAGCTTTTCCCCCTCAACAACGCATTTCAAAGAAAACATGCAGTGAGCCCTGTTATTATCAGCTCTAAATGGAGTTGGATCCATTGGTACCTGCTAGATCTTCTTTCCAGGTATCTCTCTGCCAAGTAATTATAATGTAAATTAAAAAGAGACCCATGGAGCTGGGAAGTTTTCATGGATACCAGCACAGCTGTATCATACATAATGTTTACCCAGATGTATGAGAAGTCCTGACACTGCCTGTTCTGTTAAGCCTGTTAAGTTCCTGTCAAAGGGCATCCCAGTCTGTGCTGGGATGTGGTATCCACATGAAATCTGGGTATTGGACTCCAGGGCAAAATCAACTCTGTTGTCTCAAATGATGCCAGTGCATTTTTCTGAAGGAGAAAGCAGAGTTGTTAGTTTGTTTGGGTTTTTTTTTTCCAATTTGAGTTACTGTTCCTGTGGCACATAGAGGATTCCATGGCTTTGGAATCATGGGAAGATATGTGGTCCTCTTAATTACAGGAATGCCATTAGTATTGCAGTAGAGGTCTGCCAGCATTTCCATTACAAACTTGGTTCAGTGGTTTATAGCTCAATCATAAAAATGTGGTGCTGCCCCTCTGAAGGTTGAGTCAGGCATCATTTGTTCCTCTTTCTCCCCCAGAACCTTTGGAGAAAGGTGTCTAGTTTTAAAACCTGAAAGCACTAAATAAGTAACTCGATGGTGACCGTGCAGGACTTTGCATTCCTACTGTCTAGCAGGAACTTTATTGTTACATTGCTGTAGAGGTGGCCTTTCCTGTATAATGCTTTTGGATGTGTGTTTGGCTGTTTTGAAGCTCATCAATTGTTTTCACGCCTATGTGCCTTAGATTGGTTAGATTGAAACAGATCCATGAGCAGCAGTTAAATGTATTTTAGATTTAAAAACCAACGCTTAAAGTGATTCCTAAATGAGAGTTAAATAAAAGACTTCCCGTTTTCATAGACAGATTCCTACAGCATTAGTCTGAGTGCCCAGATTTCCTGCACAAGATATGAGTTACTTTATGCGGGCGCTGAAATGCGGCAGCCACAGTGTCTCATGAAGTAGAAAGCACCACGAGATGGGTTTCAGAATGATCTGCTCTCCTGTGGTGGTAACCCTTGACTTCAAACCTTAAGGATGCCCTGTCAGAAGATAGATGACATCCTCACTTAACTAATGTACAAAACTAACTAGGATTCCAGACATTACATTTCCTGTAGGAAATGTTTTGTGACTGCAAGTCTTTAAATCAAATGTAGGTCTCTCCTGAGAAGACATGCTAGTGCTAGCTTGAGGTTTGATGCAGAGATCAGCGAGAGACCTCCATGGCCTATGTTGCATAGCTGACAGCTGTAGTTTCACGCTTTGAAAACTCTGGTACATTGAAAGGGTAGATCCAAAG
Organism: Loriculus beryllinus; assembly: GCA_039877255.1. Classification (NCBI taxonomy): domain Eukaryota; kingdom Metazoa; phylum Chordata; class Aves; order Psittaciformes; family Psittacidae; genus Loriculus; species Loriculus beryllinus. The sequence goes on along the minus strand of JBCJKH010021093.1, from coordinate 3,006 downwards.
ATTCCTCCTTTTTCTGATGAGGCAGACCAGAAACTGATGTTCTGTCAAAACAAAAAGAAGTGATGTAGGTGTGCTTTGTGGATGTCCTTCACGTGTTTTAAAAACAAAGTCAGAACAACCTATATTGCATTTTAGGAAGGTCAGAGAAAGCCCATTAAAAAGATCTGTGTATTGTATGGGGGATCAATGGTAAGTGGTGTAGAATATGGACCTGGCTGTGAGTGCCCACTTGTTCTTGTGCAGGTTTGCCTTCAGTTACGGTAGTTTTAAAGCAGCGATCTTTATATCATTCTGAAAATACATGTTTAAAGTCTAGGAAAAGCGTATGTGAATCTGAATTAGCTTTATACCCCTGCAAGTAGTTTTGGATGTCAGCACAAGCCAAGTGACGCTCCTGTGCTCTATCTCTTTATCTTAATGTCAGGCTTTGGAATCCCAGGACATTCTCCCCTTAGGTGTTTGTGAGTTGCTGTGCAGTGTTGTGCAGAGCGCAGTGGGATAAGCGTGAACACCAGTTAACCTCTTGACAATCCTTTGAAAGTGTTTGGAAAGTCATTTTTTCATAAGATCTCTGAGAATTCTTATTTTCTCAAGCATCAACTTTGCATTCGATTGTGTTTACTGTGTTAAAGTTTGGTACTAAATGAAGGTTTCAGACCCTGTAACACTTCCTGTGCTGCTGCTGCTGCCCAGTGTAAGTACATGGTGAAGGTGGTCAGGTCTTCATTTCTAGTTACAATCCTTTTCTGCTCAGTATTTGTATTTATGCTTTGTTGGGAGATACCATGATTGGGAGATCTAAAACTGCATCAAATGAAAGATGGAAGTAAAACTGGATATTCACAGAGCTTTCTGAGAGACAGAACCATACTCATATGTCTTTGTATATTTGATTTCCTAGTCAATGGCTGAATTATTACTTGCATTCCGTGCAGAAGCTGGAGCCTTCCCTGTAGAACTGGGATATTTGGGAACAGAAGCTAGGATCTGCCTTTAAAGAAAGGGGTTTGGGTGAACTAGACATCATTGCTTTCATAAGTGGTCACAAAAAGAATTTGCAGCCTTGCTAAGCAATAGAAATCAAAGGGAAAAGTAAAGAAGGTGATTACTTTGTCATCATTAATGATCATAACCTTGGAGAGTGTGAGTTCAGGTGTCAGAAAACACCGTAACAAACCATAAAATAGGAAATAGCAGAAATTCAGTTCAAAAAGTGAAGTCAAAGACATGCAAGAAAGTTCAGATGCTTGTACACCAGCTGGATGTACTGGGAGCAAAACAACACCGAACACATGCAGTAACTCATCAGTGCATACATAACTGTATGGAGCTGAGCAGCAGTTCAAGTAACCCAAGGCAAGAACAGCTTTGGCTGCATTATGGTCATGCTTAAATATTTTTCATAAATGATGTAGTTTAATCATTTAACTCCTGGTTGCTGTCTCTAATATCTCTAATACGTCTTTCTTGTTTTCCCCCTTAGCTAACAATGCCAACATTTCCCGTTGTTGTGAAGATTGGACATGCTCATTCAGGCATGGGAAAGGTGCAGATGCTACTTATTGCATGTTAGGAGACCGGGTGTTTGTCTAAAATAACAACGCATGTTCTGTTGTTTCCTGGATAGTTTAACTTTTCATTGTCCAAATTTTGTCTTGGATCCCCACCCCTGCAAATCCCTGCTTGTACATAGTCGAGAAGGCATCTCCCTTTAGGAAAATATTAAACTCTATACTGCTTCACTTTGAAGCCTTTTCATTGTACTATCCAGGACGTTCTTTGAAACATGCTGAGGTGCTTTCTCAAAGCAGAACGTTACTTACGAATTTAGTTGACTGAAATGAAACTATGTAAGAGTCCAGGTCTGTTTGCACAGTCCAGAAAGGTTTTGCCTTGGTTCTTTATTAGTTTCAGCTCAATACTGAACTTCTATTCATTTCCTATCTTAATGTATTCTCTGTGATTGTTTCATACCACTATATAACTGCTGCTTTCTTTCCCCAAAGTAATTGCATTTCAGTGGTGAGTACAGCTGTTTTGATATCACTTATCTCACAATGCTGGTTCAGTGGGAAATTATTTAAATCTGGCTATCATTGATAGAGGTGAAAATTTCTAGTCATTATATAGATTAACCACTTTCTGTCACAGGAAATACTTCAGTGGTGTCAGAGTTTTAGATTTCAAACCAAATCATCAGAGAATAATTACATTTATCATCTTGAATCTCCAGAAGCTCCATGAACATAATATTTGCCACTAGTAATACAAATAGAAAACTGATTATACTGTATTTTACTCAATAATTATGCACTTGTACTGTATATTATGTTCTTTTGCCTATGACTGTTTTGATTTATTTCACCTATAGTAAGTGGAAATCCATCAGAATTAAGAGCAGAATTAACCACTGATTCCTTAAACTGCAGGTTCTGTGGGTTGCATATGTGAAATATTAGAATGTTCGTATTGTACTTCCAATACTCACCTCTCATTTATAGAAAAGGGAAGTAATGCACAGAAATGTTCAGCACATCTAATGTCTAGAAATAGATATTTTTAGCTGTAAAAGATTTTGAATCCTGAAAGGTTAAATGCTGATCTTTTGTAGTACAATGCTTGGTTCGGAGTCCAAAGAGAGGTTGTCCTCCTGACAGGCATTAAAAGGAGTAGAGGTTCCATTGGTTGTAACTCACACATGCTATGAAGTTTTCAGAAATCAGGTTGAAACCAGGCATTGTGTCTGGTTTTGTGGCTCTCAGCTGGCAAATTACTCTGTATTGTTCTCCAACTGAGAGCTGAGAGAAATACTTAAGCCTTATGACTTCTTTCAGCTTCACCAGACTCCATTTAATACCCATCTGTCAGCTGGGGCACACTGGCCCGCAGGTTCCCTTTTAAGTACCAGGTGACAGTGGAAGCAAACAAGATACTGGGCTTGCAAAGACCTCCAAACTCTCCTAATATTAGATAACATGAGAAATACTAATCCCTGCCTCCTTTCCT
>JBCJKH010021090.1:0-11006 GCA_039877255.1 Loriculus beryllinus | reverse complement strand
ATCATCTTTGTAAAAGTACAGAGCTCTCAGGAGCACAGTTGTTATTTGTCTGTGTTACAGAAATCAGGGTTTCAAAACCTCTGAAATGCAAGACTCCAATGGGCATTTGATAATGAAAAGCAATGCAAAATGGCAGATACAAGGAAGGCAGGCAATGACACTTCTAAGAACCTATCTTGATAATATAAAGAAAGTACTAAGTCTACAAGTGTAACCATGCTTATTCAAAGCCAGGTTAGTATAGATTTTATGGTATTGAGGAATCTACTCAAACAGAAGACAGTCACCAAGAGCAAAATATTACACTTAGTGACTTTCCGCACAGTTTAGTCATGAATACAGACAGCCTCACGGAGAACAAAGTACATAACCGCAGACTGTGAATCACACCCACGTTTTCCACACATGACTATTTGAGGGAGTAATCTTTGCCACCAGTATAACTCGGCAGTATAACTGCGACTACACATAACGATCTTACCTGGACTACTTGATAGCTATTTACTTAGCTGATAGAGAAGATTCTTTATACTGTATAAGCATCACCAAAATTATTTCGTATAATCCTAGCACTCCTGATATTACCATTTTTTCCATAAGCAGTTTTTTTTTTTTTACTCAAAAATATTCACAACAGAGCAACAAAAATTGATATTAAGAGAGCTATAAGAATATGAATGAGGACAAAAGTTACCTATCTACATTCCTAGTTCTCCAGGAAAAATCACTATGTACAGAGTAAAAATAAAATCCTTTTCACACCCAAACTGGCCTGTGAACGTGTAATCACAAGTGTTGCATGTGGGAACAGACATCTGCGTTCTATTTTCATTTGTCATTTTTGGTGTCTTCTTCCAGGAGAATAAACAATTTTCAAAATTTGGCCCCTCAAAGTAGCAAAAACCTCAGACTGAGTTCTCACAGACCAAGCTGTGCTCACCGGCACTCCCTCTCAACAGTCTCAACATTTTCTTGCTGTACATCTATAGATTGATTTGAAATTATTTGAATTATATGGACAATTTCAAGTACCTAGGTTCAGTTTACAGGTCTGATCGCTCACTTTTCTTTCAAATAAAGATGCATTTCTTGTGGTTATTAATTTCCTATTAATTTACAGAGCATCAGGTTTCTGCAGGGGAAACACTTCATTTCTCCAGCATAGTCTTCTTTAAAAAAATGTCCTGCAGAAAAAAGAAGAGATTGTGAAACAGATACCTTTAACTGTTGCGCACTTTTTAATCTTTCTGGTAATTTTAATATAACTAAGTTATAGCTTTTAGTTGATTCATATTGTATACAATAGTTGAGAAGACCACAAATACCCACATGCAACAAGAAATTACCTTGATTCTTCTAGAGATCTATGACTACTTACAGTAATTACAGTACACAGAAACCATACACAATAAACTGTGACATAAGGATAATTTTGGACAAACCCACTGTATAGTGACAAATTAACACAAACAAACTTCAGTGAAAAGTAGCCAGTCATAAATATTTGTTTACAGGCACACTGCCATATAATAGAAATAGAAACTTGTTCTTTGGACAAGCCTTCACAAGGAAGCAATTAGTAGTTACTTATATACTTATGAAATCAAAGCCATAGCAGCAGACCATAGATAAGTGAAAAAAAAAAAAAACCAATCCAAACAAAAACCCCAAATTAATAAAAAATTAGATTAATCCTATGTGTTTAGACAGGGCCTATTTATTTTACAGTCTGTTAGATGAGAAACCAATTCTGCAGAGGACTTCTAATGGACATTATTGAGTAGAAACTAAATACTTATATTTTAATAGGACAGACATGGCAAAAGCCCAAAGAACATTCCAGCATGCCAGGAACAAAAGCAAGCGTGGCGTACAATGCACAGGCAGGCACATGCTGAAAGAATAACGCAGCCTCAGTGGACAGTCATGTTAACCCAGGTCTGTCTATTCACCGTGAGGGAACACTGCAGTGGCTACAGCTGCAGGAGATACCCTTGTCTGTACACAGGTGCACTGCCTTCAAAAACCTTTTTTTGTGTGTTGGGACTGACTGTTGATGAGGGAATAGTAGGGCTAAATATACAGGATATGAAAACAAAAACAAGTGACAGTTACTTCCTTGCTTGTTACTTTATGCACAAGTATTAAACACAACTTTAGAGCAAACTTCAGTTGATGTTAGCCAGTAGAACCATATTTATTTACGGCAACTAACACTTTGGTATTCTACACAGAATGTGCCCAGGCTAACAGTTACTATTAAACTCCTTTCTGTTATTATACTTGGTAGAACGGATATTTTCAGATCTTCTACTTCAGTGAAGCTAGAAAACATTGGTCTTGCTTTTGAAACTGTTTGGCAAAAGTAAAGCAAGTTGTTTCAATCTGATACCTCTCGATACACTTAAAGCTATAGATTCTTTTGTTTCACACCCATGCTGATTATATTTTAAAAAAATACATATAAAAAAATTGCCAAGACATCCAAATCAGTACTTTTGAATATGTCATACTTAGATAGGCTTAGATAAGGATAGTAATTATAATCTAATTAAAAAAACCCAAACCCTCACAAAACAGAATTAAATGGTTGTGATAAAGAATGCTTATGGGCACTTGTTCCCCCAAATTAAGATCCATGGGACCACAATAAATGACCCAGACTGAAGCAATTTCTAAAAAAATCCGAAAACCAAACCAACCAACCAAAAAAAAAAAAACCAACTAAAACCAACCCACAACCCCAAAAAAAAGAACAAAAAAAACCCGAATACCAAACCAAACCAAATCAAACCCAAATAACCGAAATGAACAAAACCAAAATCAAACCACCACCAAAATCCCGAATCCTCAAACTTTAACTGAAATATGAGTGTGTGGTTATGTACAACCTATTCTGAGAGCAGCCATTTTCAAAAGTCTGGGAATCACTGCTGCAATGCATGATAGCTATTTATAACTATCACATTAGCAACCATGTGATGCAAAAGATTATGGAGTCCACAAGAAGTAAATGTTTGAAACAGACTATTGTTACTAGCCTCTTAATTCTCAGAGAAAGAAAGTTTATGCACTTACATTTCATCATCATATTCCTTTGGAGGTGATACCGCAATGACTAAGTCAATCCAATCCTGAAAAAGAAAAACACAGTGAAACATGCACTGCTTCATATTGCTTTTAGAAGTGGTTAGTGAACCACCATAAAATATTTGATAGAGGAAGACAATCTATTTCTAGAAAACCACAAGGAGCAGAAGAAATATCTCTATTAAAGACTTCCATAAAAAGACTAATTCAGTATTCAGCTGTTTGAGTATCTTGAAATTAAAGAAAAATCTCCTGGTCTTACAACAAACTTTTAAAAATAATTATTCTAAGAATTATTCTGTATTTGGTCATTTAACAATGAAAACTGCTCTTGCTGAGAAAACACTCACTGTAATTAAGTTACTTGTACATTAAGGAATCAAGGATAAGCTGAGCTATTATCATAAAATTCCAAACAGTTTGCAAGTAATTTTCAATATGAAAGAGAGATTCTTCAGGTAAATTTACTATGAACACTCGTAATGTGTTTAAATAATGGTCTTGACATGTGGCTAAATGCCACGAACTTTCACAATAAATGACATGCATGATTTTTAGAGATGCTATATACCAGTATCTTCTGCAGATTTTAGCTCACTTTGGTAGTATATGTCATACCTGTTACTTCTGATGTTTGCAACCTCATTTGTGTTGATATAACAAAGTAATGGAAGAAAAGTATACCTCATATGAGCATTATAAGCAGAATGAAGAAGTGCTCCAGGTGACTTACCCCACCCATGTTCCACGCTCTTGCTAGAGTTGTCTGTGCTTCTGCCAGCCTGCTGTCAATTAATATCTTGCCATTTACAGCAAGTATTTCATCCCCTTTCACTATGCCTCCTGGAGAAAAGACCAACACGGTATACATAAATGTGAGCTGTGAGTCTTCACTGTCCCATATTTATGCAGTACTGTGTATAATGAAAAGTGTCTTCACTAGATATGGAGGCTTACACTAAAAATTGACATAAACAAGAAAGTTTTCTATAGGTAAAATGCAAAAGGAATTCTTAGGCATGGAAAAACCACACTAATCTCCTATTGATCATGACTAGTAAGAAACTAGCTGAGTAAGATTTTTCCACAGTAGTAGTTTAGTAATAGTTTTCCTGTCTGAGTAATCCTTCTATAAAACTGACAAACTGAGGTTGATTGTAGGTTGTTACTACTATGAAAATAGCAGCATTATTTAAATGTTCTGAAGGTGTAAGTGGCATTTGTCAAGGTTTTGAAGGGCTCTCTTTCCTTTGCAGAAGCATGTGTAACATTCAGTCCTTAGAATTGATTTTGACTTGCTAGTCTGTAATGAAACACAATCAGCTAGCTGAGACTGGATTTAAGGAGTAAAACACAGATTTTAATGGGACAGCCTTAGTTGTAAAAGACCTTCACAACAGCGAAGGGCCAAATGGAAACATAGTACATGAGAGATCAAGTGGCTGAGATGTCTACACAGCAAGGGTGACATGACCTTAAGTACAGGTTGGGACAAGATCAGCAAAGACCAAAGACACCCCATCTGTCTACCTGGTCATCGCTAGACTTCTCAAGGAAAACATGAATGTTACTGGCCACAAGCAGCAAAGCCTGGATGTGTTGGTATGCATGTTCTTGTGCCTTCCAGAGAACTAAGCTGTTTGCTGTAAGGCTCTGGCCTTTAGTGGAATTCTGGGAGTAAAGCCAGGTGTTTTACAAAACAGATGACTACTGAAAGTAGCATTAAGAACAAAACTAAGCAGTGTAGTGTAGCCATGATCAGGTAATCGCTTGGTGCATGACAGTACTACAAATATCATTACTTGGAAATCATGAAATAATGACAACCATGTTCTGCTTTCCTTAATTAACACCAGGTGTACATCAGGTGTTTTTTTCGTTCTTTTCTCATTTAAATATATCAGACTGGAAAACCAGGAGCCCTTATTAAGAAAACAGCGTTACATTTTTAGGCCACATCAATGAAAATTCTGCAATGATAGAACTACAGCAGTAATGACCATTTCTTCTTAAACACTACTTATAAATTTTACATAATTATTAACCTATGCAGCACCCTTGAAACCATGAGCCACTCTTGGAGCTGCCGTTAGAGCTGAGACAAAACTTGGCTGCCTTGGACAATCTAAATGTGCCTCTCAGTACTAGGCATAGCTGTGAAAGTCAGCCAACAACTCTCAGCCAGCATAAGCAGTCACTTTGCAGATTTATTCATATTCCCCATTGTTACTCACCATGTTTGTCTGCAGCACCACCCTCATAGATGGCAGACACAACAATCTTTCCAACTGGAGAATCAATTCCTCCCTCAACTGCAAGGTCTAATGATCCCTCCTAATAAAAAGGGAGTTTTAGTTCAGAAAAAGGCTCTTAATTTTTGCCATCAAGAGAACTTAATCTTTCCGTCTTCTCAGTAAATGGTACTATACATAAAATGTTTACATGAACCCTTTGAACATCAATCAAATAAAATAATATTTACCTTTTTAATTCGTAAAAGCCGTACATCTTTTCCTATAATTTGCTCTGGGGTAAACTATGAAAAGATATATTGATTAGCCATTTCAACTTTGGAAACACAAAACAGGCTGATAAATGTAGTTTATGGGAGAATAATGTTAGAGGAACATCAAAACACCAGACCATCTTTCTCCAGTAAGATAGCTCCTTTTCAACATGACCAGAAGAGACAAATATACAAGCCTTGGCAAAACAACAAGCAAGAATCTTCCCCCTCCCAACCCTCAAAATCAAGGATGTGTTTTCTCCAGTGCATTTTATATTAAACAGTAAGACATAGTTGATTTCTTTCCTTACCATTGAATATGGATCAAAATCTTCCAAATATTTCTGGAAGCCCTGAGAATAAAACAACACTTAACTGTGAAAACCATCAAGTTCATCACATCCTTAACACATAAACTCCATTTTATTCATTAGTCAGAGAACATACAGCTATGAAAGATGAAAGTAAATGGAGAAAAGCATAGAAAGGCAGGAAACAGTCCATCCTGACAGTCAGAAGATATTTCAAAACCTTATGACAGATCAGCAGTTTGAGCTGGTCATACTATGGAGCAGTTCTGAGGAGTAGTTTACTACTCTGTTAGCTCCACAATTCCTTTCTACAACTGACAGAACAGAAGCAAACCTTGAATGCACCATGGACAGGTATATTCTGCCACACTCTCTGAACAACATTTCTTGGAACTGTCACCATGTTGGGTACTACAACACAGGTGGAAGTGATAGCCTCCAAGTCACCTATCAGCAACACTACTTCACACCATCTGGGCTGCATCTGGTCTTCCAACCCCCTTCTTCCCTCCTTCCCATGGAATTTCAGGGATTTCACTCCATACCACAAGCAAATGCAGGACAAGAAGTAATTTTTTCATATGTTCTTTTCATATGAAGGACTTAAAAAGTTTTGGCAGGGAGTGTCTGAAATTATCTTCCATATTGCAGTTAGGTAGAGCAAGATTTAAGCTTTGAGAGGACCCGTGTTTTCTTAAACTTTCAAAACCTAATGCATTAGCCTTGTAAGACCAACACTGCACAGAAAAAGTGTGAGTTACCATTTCTGCAAAGGTGAGAGTTTGTGAGTCAGTAATCAGGACTCAGTGGTGGTTGAGTGGTCATTTCTTGAGGAGGATTAGTAGTTACCAGATGAGATTGTATGGGTGATGTTGCAGATGTAAAAGAACTCTGCACTGAGGACTTCAGGACTTAACAGAAATCTTTACTCAGGTACCTAAATGCTCCATCAGTCTTGTGGCTTCAAGCTGCAATAACCTGGGGACATGGGAACAACACAGAACCACACAACCATTTGCTCAGAGAGCAGGCAAGCCAATATCTGATGCAGACCACCAGTTCAGTCCATGATCAAGACTGATATATCCACTATTGCCCTCTTCTCTACTGGACCCATCTGATGATAAAGTCTGTTCTACTCTCAGATATAGTTAAGCCTTTTTGCTGTTGCAAATCAAATGCACAGCTTAAGGTTCCTCTCGTATCTTTAAGGGCTGGCTATTAAATGATGAAGTTGCAGCAGAAAACACCAATGCCCCCTCCTATTATCATCTTTATCATCTCTCTCAGTTGCCATTTTAACATGACTGGGAATGATCCTCTAGGATGAGATCTCATCCCTACTGCCACTGCCTCTGACAAAGTCAGGGAGCATGGCTACACAGCTCTGCCTTAGCAGAGCCCCAAATGTACAACAGTGCTGTCCATGTGTCTAACCACACTTACACAGACCACGCAACAGTGGTGCTGACAGTTCTTGTGTGGCTGGCAGTCATTACACACAGGCATAAAAATTGTTCAGCATGAGCCCTGGCTTTCTTGCAAGCTGCCTCTCTCTTCACCTTTTCCCTGAGATCAGAAGACCAACTTAAGCAACTCATGTCCTTGTTCTGTGTTTCTTCTGAGACAGAAGAAACATTTGCAAGGGCTGAAGCATGACGTTGTCTCCCCAGGCTTCAGAAAGTTATATCTTCATGGCACAACCGCACAACTTTTTCTTATTGCCGTAAGTGGGTTTGTACAGCCTTTTTTTTTTTTTTTGAGGGGGAAGGGAGGAGGACATAAGTTTTAGGTTTTTTTAAATGTTGCTGTTGTTGTTTTGGGGGTTTCTGGGGTAGCAAAATATGTATTAAAAGCATATTTTGGGAATACGAACATGAGAGACCATATTTAGCATTTAAATTGCAGGTTGTGTTACATTTCTTAACGCTAACTTTGAGAAACTAAATAAATGGGAGTCTGATGACAAACGTCAAGGGTAGAATTTCATCCTGGGAGAAAAAACTCAGTAATTTATTCATTTACAAGGCATATTAATAGTTAAACTAAAACCATACAAGAAACACTTTACAATGATAGCTACTTAAACAAACCTATCAGCTTGAATAGCTGAATTTGTATTACCCTTTGGAATCATGGCTGAAGTAGACATCTATGGTCTTGGAGCAAGCAACTTAAGAGGAAAGAACTCTTGGCCAAGTAACTAATTCATTATGTAACCTAGAAGAAGTCAGTGAACTCTTTGTCCCAGGTCGCCCTCATGAAAAACAGATGTCAGCCTTGAAAAGTTTTCCTGGGAAAGTAATTTTTAAATAGGACAGGAAAAAAACCCACCCCAAAACCAAAAGAAAGAACCAACAAAAACACACTAAACCCCACAACAAAAAAACTGCAAGCAAAGAAGTGATATGATTTGCATCCAATAATGTACAAATACAACTAAGACACAATGAAAACATCCACTGGACTGTAAAATCTCTTCTCAGAAATGGGCATTACAAATTCTGAGAGCAGTGTGTGCAATCCATATCCAAGCAGGGACTAATGAACAAAGCAACACTGAGCAGAAACCAGTGCTAAGCCTATCCTCCCACTACATGGGACATCCAGGTGAAAGAGTTCAAGACCATTTGAATTCTTTTTTTGACTTACAGCAACATTCCTAAGGCCAAGTACAAGCAGAACCTGGAACATTAAAACATTGGACTGTACCAAAACAGCTACCTGTCTGGACTGGTGCCCGCAGACACCAGTCAGTGGTATTACTCACTGAAATTTCTGGCATCAAGTCAATAGCAATTGAGACCTGACTGAAACAAAGAAGAACTGAGAAAGAAACCCACGACCAGATATAAAATTTTCCAAAACCACATTTGCTGAGAACACAACTGGTATAATATACAGAACACACTAACATTCAGTAGCAACTGAACAATCTTAAAGTTTGACTTCACAGTCAATTCAAGTTTTTCCTTCTAGATCTAAATTGAAACTGATCAAAAGAAATAAAAAATACATTATTGACCTTAATGCTTTGCTCCTCATAAGCTCGTACTTGGAGCTCACAACTTTGTGCCAATATATTCATATAACAGCAATGCACCTAACTTAACTTGCACTTATAAAGGTGTTTTGAACAGAAACCGGCATATTTAAAAGCAAAAGAGAAATTAAGCACAAAGTTCACTTCAGCAAGGGACCACCTACTGAACCACCAGTAAAAAAAGAGGAAGAGATGAAAACTTCATCCCTGTGACAGATGAAAGCAATAAAAGCAGTAACATAGCAGAAAAATCCTCCATAGTACAGAAAGGCTATATAAGTGCTTTCCACCACCAGTTCCTCTGCTGTCTTATTAGTAACTATGTTAATAGCTCTATTTGTTAAACTAAGAAAATTATTTATTACTGAAAGCATTGCAGCTGGAGACTAAAAGAAACAAGGAAACCTTAGGAATATAAAAAAAAAATAATAATTCACCATTCTCAGACCTGTTATCACTGTTCAACTGTCTTAAAGATTGCACTAACTGTGTACGTAGTTACAGATGGTTCAACCTGAAATATTTACTATCCTTTCATTCTTTGTCTGTCTAGACTAGCAGGAACCACAGGCACACACAAAGTTTACAAAGACTATGAGTTTTCATGCACTAGGGCTGCATTGCATCCTCTGTTTTAGAAATTAAATAACAGAATTAGAAAGGAAAGTTTTAAATCCATGATCAGTAAAAACAAGAAATATCACACAAAACATGAAAAATGTTATTTTACTTGTTTTTTGTTAGATCTAAATGATGAATTGTAAACCACCATCCTTTTAAACATCTCTTGTGGCTGCAAAATAAAGAAAATTGCCAAACCAGACATTAACTTTTGCTGTAAATAAGTAACACCTACTCACAAATAATTTCACTACTTTTTTTTCCCCCTCTTTCTATACCACACAATTTCTTAAAAATATTTTCCATGACTTATTTTATCCATAATTTGTACTGAACAGTACTCGGGTCTCTTCTCTCTGATTTGTGAACAAAATATTTAGGAAAAAAGAAACCAAACCAAACCAAACCAAAAACCAAAAAAAGAATACCCAGACAACAAACATGGTCAAAATGCTAAACAAGTAATTTCCAAAATATTGCAAAGTCATGATAAATATACATTTAAGATTTGCACTCCTATCACAGATTTCCTTTACTGAAAGCTGAATTTCATCACTAAGTTCCTCATAAAGTCGATAAGCTGAAAGTAAAGATAAGTGTATTTGGGCTCATCCACAAAGCACTAATTATCTAAATGCCAATAACCAGTACATGTTCATTCTACTTAAAGATTCCTCGTGAATTTAACTGACTTATTTCTCAGTGGTCTTGCTTCAATTTGGATACTTACAGGTAATTTCACAATACTAATTGATAACTGCTGGATTTTATTTTAACTGTTCTGGGCTTCAAAGTTTTGAGTGCCATATTGATTCTGTTTTTCTTTCACTTCTCGTGCATTAACAAAATGGTACACTCTAGTTTGGAATCACATCACTAAATTATAGAACCTCTTACTATGTTACAAAAAAATTCAAAAATAAAATAAGGAAAAAAAAACCTAACCCCAAAACACTCTTCCCACCTCTCCAGCCTCTACTCAAAACCCCCAAAATCAGCAATGTATTTGAGTCTTCTAAAACAGGAACAACTTTCTACTGACTGACCCATGGTATTTACAGTTCCAAACTGAATTTGCTTTAAACCAAATGACCACGTATCAGTTTCACTACTGATTCTGTCAGTGTCCTATAGTTATAACATTACTTGGGAAAATATATCCATTGCTGAGTTAACAAAAGATTTGTGGTCTCCATTTAATTAACACGGAGACTGAGGTTTTTTCTTCAAGAAGTTCTGGGGCCAGTATGGCAAGATTTTTCACAAAAGTCTTCAGCCCCTCTCTAGTCACTTAGAGAAAAACCCCAATTATTTCATTTTCGACACAGATGGTTTTTGCACAGCTATGACAAATAATAACCGAAACAGTGATCACACTGTGATTGCAAATTAGATGAAAGCATAAATACTCATTCTTCCTTTTAGAAATGCTGCA
>JBCJKH010021086.1:0-21722 GCA_039877255.1 Loriculus beryllinus | reverse complement strand
ATGGCAGGGGGGTTGGAACTGGATGATCTTAAGGTCCTTTCCAACCCTAACTATTCTATGATTCTATGATTGTATGATCTGCAAATTTGTGGAGGGTGCACTTGATTTCATTTTCTGCGTCACTGTTGAAGATACTAAGCATTCCCAATGGTTGCATATTCAAAATCTAAACCTTGACCCCTATCTTCAGAGGCTTTAACTATGTTTAAAACAATAGCTGCCATACCTAATAACACACATTGCCCATACAGTACAGAGGCAGGTGTCATCCTTAGATCAGTTATTTACAAAAAAATAAAGCTGAACCAAACAAAGTCCAGACAAGCCCCCAAACACCAGAAACCACAAAACAAAACAAACCCAAACAAACCTCAGATTTGTCTTTTTTACTGCTTTTGCAATTGCTGCAAAGAGAAGGTAGGCTCTGCTGTTTGCACTGCAGTTAAGCTTCGCAAATCAGTAGAAGAAAGCATCTTCCATAATTGATGCATCTTTAGGGCTAGCAATTTTGCAACAGCAGCTTTTCAGCTTACTTTGGAGTTGACAGTTTTATATTTATGCTAATGCTAATACTGTTTTCTGTCCATCTCCTTCTTTGTGACAGCACAGGAGGGTTTCTGATCATGCGGTGTGCTTGTCCAAAATGGATAATTCTGCAGAAAGTGTTACTTTAAGGAGAGCAAGTGGCTGGAGTCAATGCAAATTAAAGAAATTAATACATTTTCAATACAGCAGACCCCAAGCGTGTAGGCTTTAGTAATAATTCGAACCCAATGGCATTGTATTCATAAAGAGTTAGATGGCTTGCAGAAAGCTTGAGCTCTGTACTTCCAGCTAGGAATGCTGCTTAGCAAGTCCAGTGCTACAGTAGTAATTCTTCTGAGACTGTGTTCAGGCTGGGTATAACATCAATAAATCTGATGTCTGGCTATCAAAGGCAGGATAATTGTAACCAAGGTGGTTAGATGTGGGTGAGCATCTTGTTCCTGGAGAGGTGCAGATGGAAAAGAATATCCTATAGTAAATTTGGGTTGTATTTTGTTTTAGCCATGAACAATGCTGGATGTGGTCCTTTGGTGTGATCCTTTATTGCTATAGATTTGCAGTATCTATACTGTCATAGTTTCTCATAACATAAGGTTGTACAGCCCACCAGCAGTGTAGATTTAGATTCTGTTGTTGGCTCTCTGGGTTTTTTTTTTGTGCAACTTCCACAGCTGACCATCCTTCTGCCTGTTGTTGATTTAACTCTTTAAAGACCACCTTTTCTTCCAGTTTCAGTATTGATAACCTGAAGACCCAGAGCTGAGTTTGCAATTTCTATAGCTTGCAGTAAGCAGCTTGAAAGATCTAATGTCTTTAGCTGTCAGTGGTAGAAAAGCCTGTGGGGTATTACTTTCAGTTGTTTTGAAAGAAGATAAATGATGGATCTTGCTTACTGTATCTGTCTTTCCCATGTGAAAATCAGTGTTACCTTTAGGTGTGTTTTCAGATAGGTGGCCTTTGTATGTGAATTTTGTGGTGTGGGTATGGGTGGTTTTCGTTTGGCTGTTGATTTCCCATATGTGGAGATAGCTGCATAAATTTTTGGCTTAACATGCAAAATTCTTTGTTTTGCTTTTTCCCAGTCTTTGTCTTTAATCTGGTGTCATGCAACACTGCTTCAGATAATAAGCTTTGGATAAAATAGAATTTTGTGCATAGATTTATGCTGAAGATTTAATTTGTGGACCTTTTGTAAACTACATTATACTATAACTCTAAAACCACTCATGAGAAACCTTGGTTTTGTCATGGATTTAGCGTAGGGGTTTTGTTTTGTTTTTTAATTAATCTCATAAATTGTGCTGCTGAATGGCATTGTAACATCTTTGTATTCCTGCCAGTACTCAGTCTTTTCTAACAGATGTAGTACCAGATCGCACTTTCGTGCTGTGTAAATTAAGCTACTGTAGTACTGTGCTAGTAGAACTGACTTTCTTTCTCTGCAGCTTATCTACACTGCTCTTATCACTAGATATGCCAGGTTTTCCAGGAAAATGGTGTCTATTTAATTCAACACTGATCAGATTAAGTTCCTTTGTGGTAGATCTACAAAAGAAGAAAGAGTGGATTCTAGTCTTTAGTATCTTTGTGTTTCTTTCTTTTTAATTTCAAGCTTATACTTTTGTCTATTCACAGTAGTGCTCACATTAATAAAAGTAGTAGAGGTTATGTGAAAAAGATTTTTATTACAGATAGACTAAACTGGAAGCATCAGTCTTCCATCTGTGCTTTGTAAGACTGGCAGTGATTTGCTATAGCCAGTGATTTCTTTGGTGATGCTGAGATTTATGTTTTTTGGCCCGGTTCCTTAACCCCAAATTCTCTCCTGTTGTCAAAGAACCTTGAGCCCATTACCAGTTTGAAGCAGATATTGCAGAGGTAGTGGTCTCAAAAGTGGAGAATTCCTAAATACATTGAGAAAATAAGCAGCCAACTAAAGATGACAGGCATTATTCATAGCCCTGGTGAAATAAAGGTAGCAGTGCGATTCCTTAGAGAGCAGAGACACTATGAATATCCTCATGGTAGCACAGCCTTCAGTGGAGCTCAGACCTCCTTAGGCACCATTGAATCTACATGACAGCGAAACACATGGCTACACTAGTCCTTCTCTTTATAGGAGTGTTAACTTGTATAAAGTGCATTAAATGAGCATTTAAAAATAGCTAGGTAGTGTTTGGAAGCTGTTGCTTGGATTGTTGCTGATGATCCGTATTTGGCTTTGTGAAGTAGCCATTTTCAGTGAAGAAAGGGCCGTTTTTTCCTAGTTTATTCCGCTTGCCTGAACAACCTTTTGAGCACCACCAAGATTAATTTCAGTGTCAGGTAAACGTGATTGTCATGATACCACTGTTTAAGGTGTTACAGACATTTCCTTAAAGAGAAAAACATAGAGTTTTCACCAGTGACCTGTTTTTTGTGTCACTGATTGCTGTCGTGGCTTGTTTTTCTTGTATCGGATCTCAAGCCAAAAGCTCGTTACCATTTTTATGCTTATATAAAATATGCTTGCCAAATTATGTGTTTTATAGGACAGTCAGAATATCAGAAGAGTTTTGCTCTGGGTTTTGCACATTATGCTAGCCAGTCTGAAACATTTTACTTCATTAAGGGTTAACCAACCATGGGAATACTTGTAAATCATCTTTGTCAACTGTGTAAGCAAAGATGGTCTACATCTGACAGTGCCCAATGGACATCTGCATTTCCACAGAACAGAGCTATATTCCCCATGGTCTCTATTATTTTGGACAGAGGTAATGATGAATATAGTGGCATTTGTCAGCCGAGCCCTAGGTAAGAAGTGATAATGAACAGCTTTGAATTCCAGAGGCTGACCACAGCCAAAGAGAGAGCTTTTGAGGTATAGCTTAAAAAAAGAGAGTGAGGAGAGATCCAGAGCTCTTGGTAACCACTGAATTAAGCTTCTGCTTTCTGGAGTTCCTTTAAGATTGCTTTTTGTTCTTTTTCAACACTGTGGATTTTGCATTGTTGCTGCAGAAATTGTGATCGTATTAGAAATACAAAGTTGTTGCCATGTCTTCTTGCGCTGTAATGTTGAGATGGACCTTTCCTAGCCATCGTCCTAATGCAAATGTGAAGGGACTCTTGGTGAAACATTTGCATGAGAACTCTGACTGTCTGGAGTTGTGTATAAAAAGCCTACATTTGCTTATCTCTTAGGAATTGTAGAAAGCATTTTTTTTTTTAATGAATTTGTGAGAAATAAACAAAAGTGTAATGTGTTAAACTAGTCTTCATAATCGCAGCGGTTATAAAGATGCTCTTGAGCATGTAGGACTCAAAGTTACTTTAAATTGCTTTAGAAATGTGAGATGATCGGTGTATTTTTTGTGTGTTTCCAAGGGCAGTTCCTTTTTGTTGTATGCATGTGTATGATTTTAGAAAGAAATATTAAAAAGACCTTATTCTAAAAACCCCTATCTACGTAATTGTGGCCATGACAACTTTAATTGCTGTTCATCATACTTGATGTTAACTTGTGGTGCAGTCTTGCATTTTTTCAGTGTGTGTATGGCCTGTCTCACTAACCTGCAAACCCCTTAAGCTGTAGGAGGCCTGAAATAAGAGATTATTTATATATATTGTTGAATATTTTGGTCCATATACAGGTTCTGTATGCTTTTTCAACAGGTATTCTGAAAAACTTCCTTAAAAAAAACTCCATAAATATTGCAAAGGAAATTAAAGGAAGAGAGAGACTTCTGTGCAACTGTAATAAGCTGATATTAAAAATGACATAAAATGCTCTCCTGTAATTATTCAGAACCTTACCAAACTAAATACATTAAAATCTCCAATCAGATAAATGGTTTGAGCTGTGTTCTGTGCTTGAATGTTGCACTTTGTAGGAAGGTTGTCCTGATTACAGCATGGTAATGTTTGGGTCTTTTTCTTGGGAGGAAAAGGAAGAACAACTACGAGCATGCCCTAGCATGATTTTATACCTCTTTCCCTTCTCAGAAGTGGCCAAGTTAATAACCCATAGGATGATGAGCATCAGTTTAAGCATTACTGGCATTTCAAATGCATGTTGAGAAAGAATAATTATTTAAATTTTACTTGTGAGTTATAATGTGATGAATGTTCTATGGAACTAACGAATTTAACCTCTAATAACGCAAACTGTTGTTGACTTTTAAATATTCTGTACTGCTAATATGTTCTTTCTATCAATTCCTTTCTTAATTGATCGCTCCGTTTCCCCCTGCCTCCAATGGCAGTCTTTTCCCTGTAAAAGGACCGATCTGTCTAAGGTAGAGAAATTCAATTTCTATGTATTGATTGCTATGCCTGCATGTAGTTAACTTGCAGAGGCTATGCTAATCATTTATCTGTCTTGTTTAACTTTTTAAATATTTCCCTCTGCTCCCCAGAAATTCATTTACTTTTTGTTTCTACTTGTGTCAGCATGATACCTAATTTGTAACCCTAATGAAGGAGGTATTTTTTTTGTTCTTGTGGAAAGTAGTTTTGTATAACGTTTGATTTGTACTACTGTTACAGACACTGAAATGCTTCATATCTTCCTATTTTTTGGGATGTTCGGGAAATAATAGCCTTTTAACTGTGTTCTTTATTTGTTTTTAAATCAGGCTGGAATTTGAGAGACAACAACGGGAAGAGCTTGAAAAATTAGAAAGTAAAAGGTAACATTATTCTCTGTGGTCTTTATATCTGCATATATGGATATATACACATTACAAACTCATTTAAATCATTAATTTGGAGGCACAGTGTTACTCAGCAAGCAGAAGATCCTGATATAAATAATTCTATTTTGTTTTGTCATTATGAAGATTTTGGTTTTATTTCCTTGAACCATCTATTCTTAACTGATTAGTGAAAGATAGCCAAATGTGACCTTTAGCAAAGAAAATACCAAATATTAAGGTATGAGGAGGATGGAATATAGAAATGAATATATTATTTTTGCTCTTAATTTTGATGGTGTTATTTTAAAGGATTGAATCATAGAATGGTTTGGGTTGGAAAGGACTTGGAGATCGTAGAATCGTAGAATAGTTAGATTTGGAAAAGACCTTAAGATCATCTAGTTCCAGCCCTCTGCCATGGACATGAGCACCTCACACATGGACAGATTGCTCAAGACCCTGTGCAACTTGAACACTTTCAGGCATGGGACATTCACAGCCTCTTTGGGGAACCTGTTCCAGAGCCTCACCACATCCACAGTAAAGAATTTCTTCTTTATATCTAAGCTACATCTCCCCTGTTTTAGCTTGAACCTGTTGCCCCTTGTCCTATCACTGCAGGCCCTGAAGAGTCCCTCTCAGGATGGCAAATTGCATCCTTTATTCATATCTTTTTCTATGGTTTAGTTGCCTTTGGTTTGAATCTTGATAGGAAAAGTTCACGTTATAAACTCTGCTTCTCTTAAATCAAATCGTGGTGCTGATATGGGTATACCAGTCACACTCATCAGAATGTTATTTCAAAATCAGTTTGAAGTACAAAGAAGGTATTGTTGTCAGCAGGCAAACTGAGCTGACTGTTCTGGCTCATCATGCCTGCTAAGATTTCAGAAGTAATAGCTCTCGCCTTATTACAGATCGCAGCATTGATTAGATTCATAACCTGAAAGACACTTTCTGCCATCTTTGCTGTAGACTGTTTGCTCCATTTTGAGAGAGCTTTTATATACTCGGACTAAGTTAAATAAACTCAGAAAAACCCTGAAAATCTGAAGCATTAGAAGATATTATTCAGAAAATGGTGTAACAGAATCACTGATGTTTGTGTTCTTTGTTACATTTATAGGACTTGAATTCAGATTGTGCTGAAGTTGTTTTGCTTGTGCTTTAATTTATTTGACTTTAACTTCAAGCAAAACAAGCAACTGGCTTGTAGGTTTTCTCTACATTTATTCAGGTGATTCTATGACAGGGATAATAATGACCTTCAAGTCTCAGTCTATCCTAATTTGGAATGCACTGGAACCTTTAAAGGAGAGATTGCACAGGGTATCATAGTTTGTCTTAAAGTAATTTGTTTCTCAAATACATCTGTTCCTAATCTTATAATTCTGTTTATCAGTAATTCAGTTGGGTTCATCTAAAGCAACGATGTTGTTTTAATTAATCTCTTGGCTTGAATTTAGGGAGGCAAATTTCTGATCAAGTCGTTTTATGCAAGTTTGTGTATATGAGACTGTATTTATATATAAAAATACATATTTTTCCTCTTTGCTGTATGCATTTATGTGTTCTATGAATATTTTTATTGGATTTGCCAGAATTAATAGTCTTATTTTCTACTAACATTAGTGCTATATAACATATCTTCCTTTAACTTCATATGTCCAGAACTTTTAATGTTGAAATACATTGAGTCTCTTTAGCATTTGTCTCATGCATTGAGTCACATCCAAGCAATGTAAGATATTAACCTGCAGCAAAAGAAAACTATTAAAAAAGCATTATGTAGATTGCAGAGTCCTAACCCAAACCTTTTTAACTTCTTAGTTACGTTGTCTTTTAGGGGAAAAAAAAAAGTTTGAAGTATTGCATTTAATTGTTTTACTGTAGGAAACAAATAGAAGAGATGGAAGAAAAACAAAGATCTGACAAAGCAGAACTTGTAAGAATGCAGCAAGAAGTAGAAACACAACGCAAAGAGACAGAAATAGTACAGCTGCAGATTCGAAAGCAGGAAGAGAGTCTGAAACGGAGAAGTGTTCACATAGAGAGCAGGTTAAAGGATTTGCTGGCTGAAAAAGAAAAATTTGAAGAAGAGAGATTACGGGAACAACAAGAGATAGAGCTTCAAAAGAAAAAGCAGCAGGAGGAAATTTTTGCCCGGGTCAAGGAGGAGTTGCAGCGACTACAAGAACTTAATCATAATGAAAAAGCAGAGAAAATGCAGATTTTCCGTGAACTAGAAAGACTTAAAAAGGAAAAAGATGAACAGTATGTTAAGCTGGAATCAGAAAAAAAGAGACTTGAAGAACAAGAAAGGGAGCAGGTGATGCTGGTGGCTCATCTAGAAGAACAGCTTCGAGAGAAGCAGGTCATGATAGAGCTTTTGAAAAGAGGGGATGTACAAAGAGCTGAAGAAGAGAAAAGAGATCTTGAAGATATTAGAGAATCTCTTTTGAAAGTCAAGGAGGCCCGATCTGAAGGTGATGAAAAATGTGAAGAGTTAGAAAGAGCCCAGCATGATTTTGTAGAGTTTAAAAGGAAACAACTGGAACAGTTGACTATTTTGGAGAAAGATTTAGTTCAACAAATGGATCACCTAGAAAAGGAAATAGCAGATGAAAGAAGAGCTCTGGAACACTTAAAATTTGCACACGAAGACCATTTAAATCTCATGAGAGATGATGAAAATTTTGTGGACATTGTACTCAAGGCTGAAGAAGTTGAAAAGATAAAGTCAGTGGAATACAGGCTCCAATCCAAAGTGCGCCAGCTTGAGTACCTGAGGAGTAGTCATTTGCCAGCTCTGCTGGAAGAAAAACAAAGAGCTTCTGAAGTCCTTGATAGAGGCTTGTTAGGGTTAGATAATACTCTCTATCAAATAGAGAAAGAAATAGAAGAAAAAGAAGAGTGGCTTGCCCAGTATAGAGCTAGCACAAATCAACTGCAGCAGCTTCAAGAAACCTTTGAATTTACAGCCAACATAGCTCGTCAGGAAGAAAAGGTACGGAAAAAGGAAAAAGAAATCCTTGAATCAAGGGAAAAGCAGCAGAGAGAGGCACTGGAGCAAGCTGTTGCCAAGTTAGAAAGGAGGCACTCTGCTTTGCAGCGTCGTTCAACAATAGACTTTGAAATCGAAGAGCAGAAACAGAAGCTTGCCACCTTGAATAATAGCTGCAGTGAACAGGCAGGTCTGCAGGCCAGTCTAGAAGCTGAGCAGAAAGCCCTCGAACAAGACCGCGAACGGTGAGTGTTGTGGTGCCTTCTGTTTGTTGGAACCTATCCACTAAAAGTGAATCAATTTATACCTTTGATGTTGAGAGAGTGACTTGTTCTGTGTTCCAATATTTGAGTTTCTTGATGAGTTTCAAGTAGTTTACCCAGAATGGAGGCTCTGTATTGCTTCTTAAAGGATTCTTGCTTGCTCTTTAATTTCTGTTGCGTTCAGATAGTTATCCCATCCTCAGCAGTATAGTGTTTACATTAGCCATCACAGTACTTATATGGTTTTACCTGTGGAGAAGGGACTTCCAACCTTATGTTCTGCCCTTAAGAACGTTTTTCTCTTAAAATATTGATGTATTACATTTTGTTTCTTTATCAGTGACAAGCTAGGTGTTTGTTCAAGATTTGCAGACTGATAGTTATTACAGTAGATTGCCAATTGTCTCAGCTGATGATGTACTCAACACACTTCTTATTCAAAGTAAACAGGTGTTTAATTTTTTGCTATTAGTTTCAGGGATGAATAAATAAAGTAACCATCCTACATCCATGTAAAATTTGATGGTGTTTTTTAAGCTTATTGGAATATTACACAGAGCCTTTAACACAGCCCTGTGTGATGACAAACCCTTTTAAGTACAGAAGCAATATCATCAGTTATACACGTATCTGGTAACATAACCTTCAGCTTATGGTTGGCTCGGGTAAGGAAGGAGCTTTCTATGAGGAAGAAGAGATCTTTTGTTTTAATTTTAGCCTGAACAAAAATCCACTGGGATCAATACATTTAATCCATGCAGTATGGAAAAAGGGCATAATTGCCATTTTTAAATGTGTTATCTGGTTTGCTAATACTAGAGCTTTGAAACCTGTGATTATTGATGAAACAATGAAGTGTTTTTTCTTGAGGTAGCATTTGTCATTTGCTTTTTTAATATTCCAGTAATTATCTGACTCTTCTTTCGTAAGCTCTTCAAACAGATGCTTCATTAGAAGAAGGACCTAAAAAAGGAAATTTGCCTATAGCCAAATTGAAGAGCTCTTCTGAATCCTTTTCCTTTTAAACCGTTGTCAGAACAGTTCCTTTCTGTACCCTGTGTAGAGGTCACTTTTTCATAGCTACGTTGTGTGGATTTTAGTTAAGCGTTTTCAATAGTGATTCATCATTTTGTTGTGGATATTGCCATTATTTTTCAAAATTGCCTTGAACATAAACACCTCGTTTTCTACTCTAAGCATCTCACTTGACTGAAGTCAGCTGTAAACAACCGGAGTTTCCACAAAAAGAGCCCTCACAAGATTGCTGGCTTGTGTGATAAGTAAAAAAATACATCGTCAGCTGGAGGACTGAGGTTTAGAAAAGATACCAAGGAACTGAAAAGGTCTCTTTTTTTCTTTTTCTTTCCCTTTTGATTTTTTTTCTCGTTTACTTGAAAGCCCTCTTGCACAAACTGAATCAAACTTTGAAGTCTTTCAGTCAATCGCCCAGAGGCCTGAAAAATTCAATTCAGAATGTTTTTACGAATGTTGAGGCACAAGAAAATCTTAAGCTACATGATAGTATGTTAAACATTTCAGGCTGCTTATCACTGTTGTGTTTGAATTTACACTTCACAGTACACAATGTCTTTGATGCTATAGGAAGCGTATGAATTTTATATGTTTCTTATTGTTTATCTAGATACCATTATGGGATGATATGCTCTCCCGTCCAGAAGTGTTAACTCTCTGAAAAGGTTTAAATGCAATATTGATTTGAAATGCTTTATTAGTATAGGCCCATCATAACTGGATAAAATGGTTTGGTTTTTTTTCAGTTTAAATAGTATGTTAGATCGAATTCTTTCACCTTTAGGGATGACCCCCACAATGATAATTTGAAGTTAGCTTATACTGGAATAATGCATATGCGTTTTGTCTGTAATGGCAGAGTTTTGAGGCAATAGAATTAACATAAAGCAACTTTAAAGTCTTTGAAACAACGGAATATATCACTCACAACTGGCAAGGTGGTTTAGTGTATTTACTGGTGGATGCATCACATGGCTGGATAAGTTTATAGCTACAGGAAGTGATATCTTTTGATAGTAGGATGTTGATATACAAATCAAGAGATAAGCTTTTTTCCTTTAATGTAATTCTGTTTTTTGTGGTTAAATTGATTTTCCATAGTTGCAAACACTCTCTTATATGCATCAGCCATCTCCCATCCAGTTTCCCTCAGGATGCAAGATTGTTTTGCTGCTAATCAAAAGAAACAGATAGCTTCTGGCAGTGCTGCAAAGAGTACTCTAAAAATGAAGTAACAATTCAGCCTGCTTTACTCCAGTTTAAGCCTCAGCAGTTGTTATCGCTTCAATTTTCTATTTTAACCTCCAGGATGGAATAAAGTCATTGTAGCGTTTTACTTCAGTTTAAATATATGCAATTGTAGGGTAAGTGGTAGAATCCCAACTTTGCCTAGTTTCACCTGCTTTTGCAGGAACTTCTTTTCTTTATTCTTCAATTTTCAAGTAACCTCTAGAAAAATAATTACTTTTAGAGACAAAGTTTGTAATGGAAATGGGGAAGGTTATTACTATGTTACTAAACTAACCTCAACTACATTACAAGTGAAGAGTGTGTTCTGCAGCTTACTTCATTATAATACAGTTTAATTTGACTAAGTGATAAATATTGCAGGAACTGCTTCTTGTTTTATACTTGATGCAGCAGGCATTTTCACTTAAAAATCCAGTCTCCAATTTTACATATTTTATTCTGTGCATAAGTCTGTCTGGTAGGACATTTGTTTGTTAAAGTGAGGAGGTTTTCCTTTCAAAAGATGATTTATTAGGTGTATATAAAATAAATGTTAGATGTTTTATTTTGTAAGTAAAATTTCAAAAACAGGCATACAGACCAAAGGAAGAACTGGAAAATAAGATTTATATGTATAGTACACAATTTAAAGATTTTCTTACAAATATGTTTTGCCACATCCTTGCTTTAGGTTGTCTTTTTTCTTTTCAGATTATTGCTGTATTTTGAGCTTATAATAGTTTATCCCCCATTTGTTTGTTTACTTCACACTGGAAACTAATAACTGAGGCCGTTGACGGAGTTCTATAATAAGGAGAGTTTATTCAATTGATCATAATAGAATAAGGTTATAATAAGGTTAAGTCTTAATAGTCTTAATATTTAATGTGCTGAGTTAAGATACCTTTTGTATTGGAAGCTATTGAAGTTTTAGTTAACAGTACTGCTGCTGTAATGTGTTTTTTGAGCTGTGTCTATTTTCCTGTCTAAATGTGCTTGAAGAAAAAAATAGGATTTTTACATGTTCATAAATATGAATATCTACAATCTTACATGTATCTCAGTGTAAGTACAGTACTTTGCATAAGAACTATGGGAATCAATTTTAAATCAAAGGAAATTACATTTTAAGATCTCTTTATAGCCTGGACCAGGAAATCCAGCAGCTGAAGCAAAAAATATATAAGGGTGATGGTGGTCAGAAAGGAAATCATGGCACATTAGAAGAGAGACTCTCCCATACCACCTCCCCTACCACTCCAATAAGGCCACAGCCACCTGCTGCACCGCTAGTTGATGATAGGTAGGTAACCTGCATTTCTGCACTGCTTTGGTAGGAATGCAAACAGTAGCTTTAGAAAAGAAATATCCTGAAAGGTCCTTCTGCCAGGGTGGGTTATTAATTAAATACTGTAATTGTACTTAACTAGTCTGGAAATAAAATTCATTTGCTCTATTTTACTTTAATATCCAACAGCCTGATCTGTTGCTCCTGTGCCGTTTGTTTTAGAATAGAGGGTTGGAGAACTTTAGGATAAAATGTATTTAGATTTGTATTATGTTTACAGTTAGTTACTTGTTTATATGGTATTTCTCTATATATACTTAAAGCAACAAAGTAAATTAAATTGCCTTCAGCCTTTTTTAACAGCCTGATATCACTTAAAATCTATTTAATATCTGTTCTTTTTACGCTTATACATGAAGTTGTTAGTATCAAACTCTTGGAGCATTTCTTCTGTTTGAAGACCAAACCTTTGTTAGCCCAAGTTGCCATGATAAAAGTGATGAAAGCAAAACATTAAGTAACTGAAGTTGCCACCTCAGTCTTGTATTTCTTTTTCTGTGCATTAACCCTCAATGCCACTTTTATGTACAACTATATGTATAGAAGTGGCTTAACCTGTGGCCCATTAAATTGTGATAACAAATCATTAACCTTTGCCTTTTAACTAAACACTTGCTCAAAAGGCCGTGTTCTGTAAGGAGGGATAAAACTGGTCTAACATTAAGCCTGCTAATTCAGACTTGTGCAGGATGTAGGGTTCATAAGCATTTCAGAGAGCTCTTTAGCCTTTCTTGATTTCTATTTAACAATATACTTCTCCCCTGCTCCCGGCTATACCTTGAAGGATAAATGCCTTTATTGAACAAGAAGTGCAGAGAAGGCTCCAGAATATTCATCATAAAGCTGAGGATAATGATGTTAGCCTATCCTGGTCTACAGAAAGTGTAAAGGTGAGCAGAGATGGGTAGGAGATCCTGTCTTTCATGCACCTTGTGTAGCCGCTTGTTTGATATTGTTGTTCAGTAATTTTCATCTTTGTCTATACTTACTTGCATTTGATTTACCAAAGTAACCAGTAAATTAGGGATCATAAGAGTATAGAATGGTTTGGGTTGGAAGGGACCTTAAAGGTCTCAATCTTATCAGTTTTAGATTTTATAGCCTTTATTTCCCCTAGTGGCTATTTTATGTTGTATTCCTTTATTTATTTATTTATTTATTTATTCAGGAAACAGTGCGTAAATGGCAATAGAAAGCTTGCAGATAAATATCTTCAATTTATGTCTGTAAAATGCATTGATAAAATTCCATCTGAGAAGAGCAGTAGTTGTGTGTACTTGCAAACAAATGCTCATTTAAGAACTGGTAATCTAATCAATCCAAAGACTGGGTTGATTGACTTCTAAGCTAGTGGTTTAATAAATATTAAGAAGAAAATAGTTATTTGTGGCTATTAAAAAGAATGTCTCTTACTATGAGTACTTTTAAATGAACTTACACAAGAAAGGCACTCTTTTTAATAATCACCTGTACCTTTTTTGTTCTTAGGATAATGAGAGGCTTAATAATGGCACTCTTCAACGCAAGCTGAAGTATGAGGTAGGTCATAATTTGTCAGAATGAAACGGTTGTCTTAAATTATGGCATGCCCTGTAATTAAGTTTCTTAATGTTTAGCTGCATAATTAGAATTTTGAATTCACAGGCAAGATTAATGGCTTAAAGAGGCAGCAATGCATTTTGTCAGCTGGAATTAAAGTGATTTTTTTTTTCAAATTTGACATAGCTTTTTCTTTATTTGGAAGGTGTGGTGTTATTGTGCATCATTCTTGTTTTTTCACAATTCTTAATTAGGAACATTATCTCCTGATTTTTAGAGGATAAAAGGATTTAGTGAGGAGAGATTGACTTCAGAATAGCACTTCACATTTTTGAGTCACAGTGAACTGTGAGTGTGTCTGTAATATTAGCAAGCAGCATTGGGTAAGTTTGCCTTTGTCATGGAGGATTCATATGTGTATTTTTAAACCAAGGCTTAGACCCCTCCCACCATATTTGGTTGCCTAACTTCTGCTTGAAACATGGTTAATTACTTGTCTTGGTGTGTAAATCCCAAGTATCTTTATGGATTTAAACCTTAATAGTAGCAGGGTTGCAACACCTCTAATTTGAACTTTTTTTGGCTTTTACACTGTTATTTTTGAGCAGTGTTGGACTTCTTACACCATCTTGGATAGTACAGGATTAGTTTTTTGTGCATGTGTGGAAAATACTAAAGGGCTTATAAATTTCTGTGTCACCCTTTGACTTTCCTGTGTTTTATCAAGTACAGAAAATACAAACCAAGTGAGCTGGGAAGATCAAGCATTCCTGAATCAGACCTCAATCACTTCTTGGATTTTCTCTCTCTGGTTTTGAGAGATTGTACAATGATTGTATCAGTTTTGAATGATTATACAAATCTAATCAAAATCAATCCTCGATTTAAGAAATGTTCAAATCAGAAGGTTTTATAAAGGCGTTTCTGTTTTCTTCTTTTGAAATTTCTAACAGAAAAGTCAACAGTGGCAGCCACATTACAGCTTTCCATTTCTGTCTAAAGATGCTCTTTGTGCTTCCAACTTGTTTGGAGAAAATGAAGGAGTAAGAGACCATAAAAGACAGAAGGCATATACAGAGATGTGGGATTTATTTTACAGTTCTGGAAGAATCTCCTCCCCTTTTACATCAGAGAAGGCATTTGAGAATGAAAGGAGTAATTCAGAGCAGGAGAGCTTTGCTTGTCATCGTGACACTGAAAGTAGTTTAATTCACTCTAAAAATATTAATACTTCAAAGAGTAAAAACGTTCCTTATGAGAATGTTTTATCTACTTCTTTACAAAGTCATGACTTAAATAATGTGGCTTATTCACTCTGCAAGGTTGAAAATTTCAATCATTTTGATGATAAAATAATTACTTCTCCGGATTGTGACAGCTCAAGAACTGAATCTGAGTGTTCCCACTTGAAACAGCTGTCTCCTGTAGGATCCTTAATGGGTGCTAATGAGCAGGCTGGCTTTAACGGCGCATCATGCCTTCTCTTTTCACAGTCTAATGTGCATTCAGAAATAATAACTTGTAAAGAAAACAGTCCATTTAAGTCAGTGCACCCGACAATTGAAGACCAGTCTAGTAATTCTCAGCTTCCAACACAAGAAGCCTCTGATTTTATGTCATTTAAGTCAACAGCTTCTTGTTTTGATGTGAGACCAGAACACACTTATAGTTTGGGATATCTTTTCAACAAGCTTTCCTGCCTTTACAAAGATACCAGTAGTCAGCTGCTCAACACTACAGTGATTTCTAAACCAATTAAGGAGTTGGGAAGTTTGTGTGACAGAAGTGAGAGATGTGCACAGGCAGTATCATTAATAAAAAATCTGCCATTTATAAGAAGCTTGCAAGTAAATGTATTCTTCAAGTCAGATGTGAATCAAGATGCGTCCCCCTCTACTGATGATACCAAATCTCATACTGAAAATGTTGCTCAGCCTGAATCCCCTGTGCAAGAGGCTATCACAGTGTGCACAAGAATGGAAATCTCTGATGCTCGTGCAAGAAAGCCCTCTGAAGGACTTGTATGCTGTTGTAAAAAGGAAGAGCTGGAAAACAGTCTTGTGTTAAGGCAGAAATTTGTGCATTTTCCCGATGTCTTTTTGAAGCTTCAGGTTTGTTCTCTGGAAAAAGTGCTGGAATTTTTGACCTGTGCCTTACCTCAAATTTGTATTAGAATGGAGGAGTTGAAAGGTATATATTGGCTTGCTGTTGGCAGTTGTAAAAAGCCTGAACCAGAACCTGCTTGCGTGCTTTTGTTCAGCTCTGTTCTGTATGCTGTTGTTTCATCAGTTGAACAAGACATCTACCACAGTTCCTTGGCAATGTTCCGTGAGGTTCCCATAATCGCTGTAAAGGAGATTCAAGTTGGGTTTGCTGGGCAGAATATTAATCTTCTATGCTCTGCTGAAGATGATTTACTCACAATATTTACCTATAACAAACACTTCACTCAAAGAATTTGCCATGACATAATGAGTGTTTCGATTTCTGCAATGGATGATGCTGTTTATTTGAATCACCAGCTCCTGATATCCGATGTGTAGTTTTGCCAGATAAAAAGAACTTCACAAAACTTGAACTTGTGTTTTCTAGAAAGAGCAAGGTTGGATCTGATTCAGGAATCGATTTTTCTAAATACTGTGATAAAGAAGTAAATACTCAACTGACAGTCATCCCATCAATTCGTCAAAGCTGTTTGCATATCCCTTCGGAAGTCTGGAAATTAACATTCAGTTCGAGTGAAGAAGCCATTTGGCTAATTATGCATCTGACTAGGTGCTGAAATCCAAATATATTTAGATACATTCAGAATAAGAAGCTAATGAATATTGATAATTTTTCTTTTTTTTAATCAATAGGCAAAAGAGTCCTTTGGGCTGGGAAGGGAATACCGTATGGTGGATACACACATCTTAGCAAAAATAATTATTACTTGACTGCTTGTTTTTTGTGGGTCTTTGATGCACTGTACACACGTTTCCTTGGGAAAGTGAGGAAACTAAATATTTCTATCTTATGTGGTAGGTGGATCAAAATTATAATTACAGTGGTGCCCTGATTTCCATTTTGGCTCTGTTTTCTGGCTCCCTCCATGTAGTATCTGTCTTCATTTATGTCTTCTGTGCTCCTCCTTGATGACCTTTTCCTTAATCTTTCTGAGTATCTTTGTTTTTCGTGCTTCTCACTTATTTCACGCCCTTGATTTCAATATTTCAGAACATTCAAAATACTATTTTTATCTTGCATTCATTGTATGCAGTTAATACTGAGGATGTTTATAGCTTTTAGACTTACAATTTTGGAAAGAATAGCATTGGCAATTCTTTTCTGTTTCGGAGTTTTGCATTTAAGGATTAATTCACTCTTGCATTAAAATTTGTCACAAGTGCAAAAGGACTGTTGGCTGAGTTACCAGGAATTAACGGGTTTGCCATCTCTTTTCTCCTGGGCTTGCCCTCTTTGCCCGGGGCTAAGAGAGTATAGCCTGTGTGGAATCAGTGAAATAGAACAAAAAAGAAATGCAGAGAACATCCAAGAACATCCAGTTCTCCTTTCAGATTTCTCCCTCACTTCCTTTTCTTGAAGGGAAGCAATAGATGGCTTTAAGTAATTCCTATTTATTTTGTCCAAATAGTTAACTTGTACTCATCCACGATAGAGTAAGTCTTTATATTCCCTTGGTGCTGGGAAAATGTGATGTGAAAAAGAACCTTTTTAAAGGGTGTAAACAGACATTAGTTGTGCTTTAAATAGCATTTTAACTTTTGGTCATGTCACTATACTTGTAGTAAGATAAATGCTTTGGAGTTTGTCACGTGTGTACGTGTTTCTCATGCCGTTAAATGGATAGTTAGCAACTGGGGATACTGCCTGACAGAGTAACCCTAGAGTTCTCTCTGTACAATGGGCTTGGCATGACTTTCTTCTATTTTTGCTTGCTTACTAATGGGGTTGTTGGTGCCATGAGATTGCATCTTATGGTTTCTTTAATATTATGTTCCAAGAAATAAGGAAACAATTGATCATTAGTAAAATATTTCCATTAATCGAGGCATGCCTTTAGGTACAAGGTTATTCTTTACCAGTCACCAATGTCATGTGTTCAAATAATAAATAAGCTGTAGTATCCCATCTTTTGCTTCTTCCCTTATAAAGGAAGCTGAATACCTTTTGAATCCTGTTGCTTCAATGTGCCATCTGCCTTGTTTGAGGAAGATGGTCCTTGGCAGAAAAAACAGTGGTATCTAATCTGAAATTCTAAGTTATGTAAGCATATTGCCAGTAGAGGTGAAATCTTCTACTAGACAGAGTTAGACTTCAGTCTCTCTACTAGTATAAGAACATTTCCCATTTGTTCTTACCATATGTTAAGACATGATAATGTAACTCACGTGGGATTTAGAAAGAAATAACTTGCATCGGAGAAGGAAGTTATGTCTGCAAGGATGAATGTTTTGGGTAGAGAATTATAAGAGATTTTTTGATCATAACAAAATTTCTTACTACCTTAAGGGAATCCAAAGATGAGCAAAATGTGTCACATTGTTTTGAAGTATGGTTTTAGTTTTTAACAAAAAAAGCATAGACAAATACCTCTCAGTACATGGAGCAGGCAGACTAGTTATGAGTTTGAGTGTAACATCGTTTCAGTCCAGTTCAGGAGTGGCTCCCTCATTGAAATCACAAAGCCATTTCCTCTGAGCCATGCTGAAAGTTAACATTGAGTGGTGCTATCTGGGAGGACTATCTTAATCAAGACTGTTAAAGAAAGGCAATTACTGCAACTTACTTCTTTTCAGATTATACTCCAAAGTTGAATGTTGTGTTCCTGATAATACGGTTTTCCTCTTTTGTGTTTGCTTTCAAATCTAGATCCATGAATATTCTGCACTTTTATAGGGAAAAAAAAAAATAAACCCAAACTTCACAGCAATGGCTTTTATTCTACTGTAAATTAAGTGTAACGTAATGATCAATGTTTATGAATATCAAACCATTATTTAATGTATTAGGGCATGTTTTTCACAACACTTAGATTATTTTCCTCTCTGACTATTAGGTGTTTGTAAGAGTTCTCTGAAAATGACTACCAATAAATTACTTGTTGACAGAGGTGGCTTTAAGAGTGCATTTATGGTTTTATTGCTGTTTTAAAATAGACGATATTGTTGTCAAGGCAATGAACTCCTCTTTTCCCCCAAGGAAAGAATTGCTTACATTTCTGCGCTCCAGAAATGGGTTTTTGCTGAAAAGCCAGTAAAGTGAGGAGAAGTGAAAGAAGGGCAACACAGAGAAGTGAAAATATTTATTGTGTAAATAGAGGTCTCTACAAATATTTTTATATTCAAACACAAACTTTCTTATTTTTTCACAAAAAAAATAAAGTTTGTGGAAAACACCTTCTAGATAAAGTCAGTTAATTGGAACTAAAATTCACTTGCTTTGTATTTCCTTTTTCACTAATGCTCATGTTAAGGGAAATGACATTGGCATTTGTAATTGACTGGTAATGAAATAACAGCCTCTCCTTCATGAGAGCCAGGTGAGGATGCCAGAAAGCTCTCTGAAACACACAGCATTGAGAGGCATTTATGAATGAGTATCAGACTTTTCTCCAGCTCCTACACAGTATCATGTGTACTGGAAATCACCAGGAATTGCTGCAAAGAACCCAAGTGTTTGTGAGCAGATGTATGAGCCATATTCACATTTGGAGATAATGTTGGTCAAGACAGAAGAGTTTTGACTAAGCAACATGCCTTATGGTAGCTGCGAAACGACTGAAAATGAATGTTGAGAATACAGTTACGGATCAAGTGATGGATAGCTTCATTAAATACAAATATGTAACATGGTCAAATCTTTGAAGTGATAGTATTCAATCTTTTTTTGTTATTGTTAACTTACACTTGTCATGGTACTGTTATTTTTTAAGTACAAGTTCATTAAGGTTTTCAGACCGAATATGTTCAATTGAAAAAGTGGAGGACTTCCGACAAGGCAATTTCTGTACTTCTTCACAGTAAATGCTTAATGCTCCTTTTGGACACAGTCACTGCAAAGCATTAATCATTTCAGTTGCAAAAATATTTTATTTTTGCCATAACTCAGAGTTACAGATTCCATCTGGCTGCCAATCCATGGAATGTGCCCTCATTACCAATACCTGTTTAGACCATTTTGTCCAGACCATGCAGATTTATCATTGTTGAGTGTTCTGTTAGTTACATACGATTTCAAGAAAATAGTAGGAAGCTATTCTGACAGTGGATTGCTATGATGATGATATTTATACCTTATTTAATTAATTATAAAATGAGTTTGGATTTTTAAAACCTTAGAGCTTTCTGATTTGCCTAGATACCCTGCAGCTATGCATGGTATTGTAAACACATTTCTTATATAAAGACATAAAAAAACATAACTGACTATGAAGGCTTGATTAATATATATGTATTTTTTTAAGAGGGTTAGCACAAAGTCCTCTGCTTTTCCTTGGTTTTGATATCTAAGCTGAAAATGCCTTTTGGAAGAAGAAACAGTATTTTTGAGGACGCTTCACCTTCATTTTTTCATGCATAAAAAAATGCTGGGGCTGGCTTATAAACCACTTCGTTTTAAAATTACTCCTTCATTTTAGAAGTTATTTCTGCCTCCTCCATCCTCTCTTTCCCTGCTCTTCTGGCCGAGAACATTTTCTCGTTTTTAGTGAAGTTCTTTTCTCTTTTTCCTTATGTAGTGATTTTGGTTTTCCTTTGTTCTCCCTATTTGGTATGCACATGAAAGCGGATGGTCTGTCGTTCACTGGGAGCAAATCCAGATGACCTAAAGGACCCTATTAAAATTAGTATTCCACGGTATGTCCTGTGTGGGCAGGGAAAGGATGAACACTATGAGTTTGAAATAAAGGTAAGTGCTTTTCAGTTGCTTCTCCTTAATATTTGGAGTCTCTGTACACACATTGCTTGCATTTGTACAATGGTAGCATCATAGTAACAGTATTAATAGGTGAATGCCTTTTGTTTGGTCATTGCTGGTTTGCTCTGTCCAACTGTTGGTGTTCACTGTCAGCATCACAGTTAATGAAGATAAAAACAGCAGCTGGAAACATACCGGAGAATCTGCAGGTTCCAGAAATCACTTTACTGACCCCACTGAATTGTATTGTTTGTTCACTAAGTGCAATTTTTGGTTCTCTTAAGTGGATCAATTGTACACAGGAGGTTGGTGATCAGATTCTTGGGGTGAGCAGTTCTATATCCAAAGTCAAATAATTCAGTTGAAAGTGTTGCAGAAATGAGGATTAAATGCATATTGGTTGAAGGGAAGCCCTTTATTGAGATGTGAGTGTCAGGTATACACGATTAGACTTGAAATAGTTACCGGTAATAGTGAAAGCATAGTCAGAGTATTTTACACATATCTGCAACATAGACTTGATTCCTTGCAGGCTCATTTTGTTGTTCTGATTCCTCCCATGCTGCATTTCCAAGATCTCACTTCTCGAAACTGTTTCTCCTCCATTCTGGTGGCTTCCTCAGTTGATCAGTGCAGAAATGCTGAAAGATATGCATATTCATTTTGTTTCCTCTGGTCTTAAGCCAGTGTTTTTTCAAAGCAAGATGTGAAGTCTAATTGGAAATGTGTTCCCAGTGCATGTGGACATGTAGGATAACTGACGTACATGGCATCAGAG
Source organism: Loriculus beryllinus (assembly GCA_039877255.1). Taxonomy (NCBI): domain Eukaryota; kingdom Metazoa; phylum Chordata; class Aves; order Psittaciformes; family Psittacidae; genus Loriculus; species Loriculus beryllinus. The sequence continues at coordinate 388 of JBCJKH010021086.1, read as the reverse complement.
ACTGAGTTGGCAGCCATCATCACTGAATGTACTGCCAGATGCTTCATTAGCTGGTGAAAGTTGGATGAGTGACCTGCCCTCATGGTGTGAAGGACCATTTTTGAACTATGCTCACATTCTCTTTTACAAAGGCTTTTATTAAGATCGGCAATCTTAGCTCTGTGCTAATTAAATTTTCATCTTGAAACGTACCGCACGCTTTATGGATGGAATGCTTCCCTTTGCCTTTTGAACTTTGAACTGAATTTCCTCGGGCCAGCAAAAGCCCAGAGCCAAAGAGGTGCTGAGAGAAGAGTTAAATGCATATGAAACTTCCCCAAGGGTTGTTGTACTTTCCAACTATTTTCAGCACATGGGATTTACTAAACTGGGTAATAGTTAGTGAGAG